>CAJNRD030001124.1:1126572-1233786 GCA_905319865.3 Cotesia congregata | reverse complement strand
AGATCTTTCATTTGAGTACCCACATCAATTTTTTATATATTTATATATATGTGTATATATCATATATATGTATATATGAAAAATATATAAAAACGCATGTGGGTACTCAAATGAAAGCTCTTGATGAGTGTAACATCGGGATGAGCTTATATTTTAAAAAATGTCAATAATTAAGAAATGACTTTGCAAACTTGTGAACTATTGACATTTTTAAAGATATAAGCTCACCCCAACATTTCACTCATCGAGACCTTTCATTTGAGTACCCACATCAATTTTTCATATATTTATATATATGTATATATGAAAAATATATAAAAATGCATGTGGGTACTCAAATGAAAGCTCTTGATGAGTGTAACATCAAGATGAGCTTATATATTAAAAAATATCAATAATTAAGAAAGTACAGTGCAATTTAACAAAAGTCATTATTTAATAAATCAAAATTTTATTTATTTATAGTTCACTCGGGCGCGTTCCGAGTAAGTATAAAAAACTATAAAACAACACCCATTAATTTTTATCTCCATTCCAGGCATAAAAAATGGCTTCAAATCCATCAACCCTGGCAATTTTTCTCATCTTCCACCTGACCGTCTCATCCAGCGGCTTCAGCAACAAAGTATCATTTCCCCTGACCTACGTCGACTACTCAATCCCGATCCCAGAACCCGGAAAAATTCTCCTGCCTACAGGAAAATGCGAAGACATAAGAGACCGCGATCTCTCCCTCTACTTACCAGGCTGCGTTCCAGTGACTCTCTACCCTGGATTCATAGACAGCTGCAGAGTGTCTTGCCTGTGCCTGTCTGACAGCTCGATCTCCAAAATATCCGTGGGGTCCTTCGACAAGCTGCCTAATCTGGAGTACCTCGACTTATCCCGGAACAGGATCCAGCTCTGCGACTTTCTAAGCTTCGGCGGTCACAACAAACTAGTAACTTTAATTATCGACGAAAACGACTCAGGTCTAAGAGAGCAAGTGCTCTCCGAATCCGACTGCTTTCCCAAATTAGAGCACCTTTATCTCCGGAAGAACAGCATCGCAGATATAACAATTCCTCTGCAGAGAACCTTTCCTTCTCTGACTCACCTTTACTTGTCGGACAATAAATTAAAAGGCAGGACGTTTGAGTACTTGGACTTGCCACTGACCTTGACCCACCTCCACCTCGAGCGGAACCAAATCAGCCGTTTAGACACCCGAGGGTTGATAAATCTCTCCTCGCTGTTTCTTGATGGGAATCGCATTCAGTTTCTTTCTCACTTGCCTTGCTTAGAAGATTCTAATTTAAGTCTGAGGCACACATCCAGGTTGAGATTCTTGTCGTTATCTCAAAATATGATAACAAGTGTCCAAAGGGACAGCTTCGACGACTGCAGAGCTCTCAAAAGCTTGAATTTGGCTCACAACAGAATTTCTTCAATTCCTTTTGGAACTTTTGATGGATTATCAGAGCTCAGAGATTTATCATTAAGTTACAACCAGCTGACGAGTCTTCCAGAGTTTAGGAACGTCAGGGTGCTAACTAGCTTGTCGCTGGATCACAATTTGATTGAATATATCCCTACGGGAGCTTTCTGCGACTTGGGGGAACTAAAGTGGCTCTCGCTGGGCAACAATCGCATAAAAAACGTCTTTGTTGAGGCGTTTGTTAATCTTAATTCTTTGGAAGAAATAGACCTTTCGTATAATGAATTGACTTACTTACCCTACGGGTGGATCAGAGGCAGCAGTAGGTTGAAGCACCTGGATGTTAGGGGCAACAGGTTCACCAGGATTGAAGATCTAGCCCTGGACTGCACTGTCAGCTTGAAGTATCTCTATCTTCAGGGAAATCCTCTGGACCGCTACACGCCCGGTTACTGGAAGATTAAGAATGAAGTTAGTGTTTACTTGGAGTACGAGTCCTCCGTGAGGAGAGAACCTTGCAATGTCCGGTGTGGGGTGAAGTACAGAGAGTATGTTATTCCGAGGATAAGTTATAGTGATGAGTGGACTTGGTAGAGCTGGTTTGGGTGGAGTAACTAAGCTAACGCGCTACACTTGGTTGAGATTAGTTTTGTGCAAAGGGTGAAATAGGGGAAAGGGCGAGTTAGACAAATTGGTGGTGAATTGTGGGATGATGGAAACTAGACATCAACGGATCTGTTTAATGCTGGTGGAGCTGCATAGTTTAGGAGTTTTGAGGGTTAAACTGTTACTATTTTAATTTAAGCTTATTTAGTTAACATGTTCTTGTAATTTTATTTACTTTGTCTTTATATTGGCCTTTTAATGATTTTAATTTTGTTTTTAGATATTTTAAGGAAGAAGTAATATTTTGTTTTAAGCTTTGCAATTGATCTTTTTTAAAATCTTATTTTTTTTAAATTATTCGAGTTTTTAATATAAAAATTCAAAAATTGAGTCATCAATTATTTTTTTTTTTATTTTATTTTTTATTATAATCAATTTATGAATGATTTTTTAAAAGTTTGCAAAATTTTGTATTTATATTTTTCTTCAGTTTTGAAATCTAAAAAATTTACACTTGTCTTTTTCCATACTAATATTTTTCAAAAATCAATTAAAGAAGTATCATAAAATTTTTTTTTCTTAAATTATTTACTTGGTTTTTATATTCGGTTTTCAATAGTTTGTTAGCTTTATTTTTAGATGCTTTAAGGAAGTAATATTTTGTTTTAAACTTTGCTATTGATAGTTTTTAAAATTGGTAATTGTTCAGAGAGGATTCATCGAGTTTTTAATATAAAAATCCAAAAATTGAGTTAGCGCGGTGATTTTTTTTTTTTTAATTTTATTTTTTATTATAATTTACGAAACATTCTTTAAAAATTTGTAAAATTTTGTATTTATATTTTTTTTTCACAATTTTTTAAATCTACACAGAAAAAAAGAATTATTTGAACTGAATAAGATTTATTTGAGCCAAAGATATCGTATACTTGAATATGGCCAAATAAATATTTATTTGTGAGAAATATACGATATATTTAAGCTATTTAATTGCGTCAAATAAGTGATTTATTTGTTGTCAAGATATGATTTATTTGTGGTAAATAAATGATAGTTGACGCAAATAATGCATATTTTAAAATATTAAAAATTAATTGTACATATTTTTAGGTTATTATAGCGCTACTATAGAATAAAAAATTTATAATTTTAAATTTATTTTATTAGAACAGAAATACAATTAAAAATTCAAATCACCTTTAGATATAATATATGATTGCTTTCAGCTGTAACATGCACTTTTATTGGACCAAGACAATTATTAATATTGAAAATTAAAATTTGTTCAGTTGTATATTTTTATCAGGTAATATTACTATGTATCCTTTTAAATGATCATTTAAACAGACAGTTAAACAATTAATTAACAATTGTTCCATCGTTTCGATCACTATTATGAATTATTTAAAAGATTTCTTATAAGATTAAATTTAAAAAAATTCCAAATTTTGAAATCTAAAAATTTTTCATTATTTTTATATTTTTAGCATATAAGTTATCCAAAAAATTACAAAAAAATTGAATGTATTTTAATAAATATGATTTATAAAATAAAAATTTTTTTTATCTCTTAAATATTTCATTAACTATTTTTCTATATTTAATTATTTATTGTAAAAAATAAATAACAATTTTTCTTTATCCTAATAAATGACGAACTTAGCCGGATTTTCTGTGAGATTACTCATAAAACTTCCCCATCACAATTTATCACAAATATACTAATTAAAGATTAATCTGCCCTATCACCCAGATATGAAGAAAGAAATACCAGATCTCCGTCCCTGACATAATTTCGATAATTCCTATATTTTATAACCAGAAATTTTAGTATAAATACCCCTAGAACTATTTTAAATATTCAGTTTATTGCTTCGTATCTTTCAAACCTAGTCAAAAAATGTTTCTACAAACCAAAAGCGCATTTTTCTTTCTTATAACTATAATTTGGTTAAATTCCGCGCAAAGCAAAAGTATAATTTACGCAAACGACGGAAACAACCAACTAAAGTACCTTAGAGAAGAAAATGTGTTGTCGCTTTCGAATCAAGGCGTTTTGAACCTGGAAAAATCTTTCGTAAACAGTTCTTCGATCACGCATCTGTATTTAACAGAGAACGATTTGTGTGTGATAAACGCGGGCGCTTTTGATGGATTGCCAAACTTGGTTTACTTGAACCTCACAAGAAACAGCTTCAATACCTGGCAATTACACGGCAGCAATTTTCCGCGCATCGAAACACTTGTTTTGGACGATACTAATGCAATTAATCAGTATCATTGCATCATTAACCGCGGAGAATTTGGAGAATTATCGACAGGACATTGCTACAACACGCCGATCATGTTCAACTTCAAGAAATTGCCGAATTTACGGCACTTGTATCTGCGCAACAACGCAATTGATTACCCGTACAACGATGGATGGCCAATTGTCGGAAAAATCGGCTCGCAACTTTACCGATCGGGCATCACGCATCTGTACCTGGATAACAACAACATTTCTTCGATGAATTTCGTGGATTCTTTGCCGGAGTCCATCACTCATTTGTATCTCAGAAATAATTCGCTTACAGATTTGGAATATAGTTTCGTAAAATTGGCGATTCCTACAAGCGATCCGCTTCCTCTTGAACGGTTGAAGAATCTTGTGTACCTGGATCTCTCTAAGAACAAAATTTATGCTCTCAGTGACGACTCCTTCAACAATTTGGGGAAATTAACCATCTTGGAACTCGATGAAAATTATTTAACCCGCGTTCCAAGGATTTGTGAGCTGTTAAGCTTGGAAATCCTCTCGATTTCGCGGAACAAGCTCACTGAAATCGCGCCGTTTGATTTCTGCGGTCTTTCGAGTCTCAAGCTGTTGAACTTGAGTTATAATGAGATCTCCAAGGTTTCAAGAGACGAAATTAGGAATTTGGGCGGCTTGGAAAGTTTGGATCTTTCGGGGAACAAAATAGCCTATTTACCCGAAAATTGGATCGCTGAGATGAATCTCAAGGCTCTATTTTTGAACGATAACCGATTCAAGCATTTCTCACATTTATCTTTAAACGCTTTCGGAAGTCTTAAGTATGTAAATATCAGGGGCAATGATATTAAAGTAAACGGTTCGATGGGATTACCCAGAGATACGGTTATTGCCTTCTAAATAAACTCCAAGATTATTACACACGAGTTTACAAGATTTATCATATTTGAGTTTATAATAATTCGGATTATTTGTGTTGATCAATAAACCAAAATTACTGTTTATATATTTTAAATTAAAATTATAACCAACTGTTTCGTTTAAAAAAATTAATTTTATATCAATAATATTTTTAATAAATTTTATAATTAGATATTTGTGAATTATTTTATTATTAGCTTTAAGCTTTAAATTTATTCTTTATTAAATAAAAAAAATTCAACTTCTAATATCATATTTTATTTATATCTTCTTTTTTCTTCTAAATAAATAAAAATTTACTCTTCTTTTATAATTAAAAGAGTGGATATAAGTGATTCTTTATTTCTTCTAATTTAAAAAAAAAATTGATAATTTAAAAAAATATCAAACATCTTCTTGTAAAAACTCAAATAAAATATTAAAAATATTTTATGAGACTCTTCATATTAAATCGGATGAAAGATCGACATCTGTTCTTTTTATCATCACCATGAATTTGCTCTTATCTCTAAACCGTTATTTTTTTATTATGCGTTATTAATTATTAATATTTGTAGACTGTTAAGATTATAAGATGTTTAATAAATCATGTTTGATTTCAAAATTTAATTAATTTAATTTAGCTATTAAATCTTAAAAAAGTACAATTAAAATTTTAAAGACTTATTTCTTCTCAGTCACTAAATAATTATTTTAAATTAAAATAGTAGGCTAATCACAACAGCTATTTATCCAATTAGTATTATGTAAATACATTTTTGATAACTTAGATCAACAAAAATCTCGAAATCCAGGAAGTTTAGGGTCACACAAGGTCATATATAATATCACATTAATTCACCAGATGTTTTCTGTTTGTAAACAAGTTAAATCACTACTATTTTTTATATTTATTTGTGTTCTGTTTCAAGGCCGGAGATTTGGAGTTTCTCAAAGATACACTTAAAGACTATCAAATAATAATCTTATTTCCGTGGGAAAAATCCAGGCTTTTGTTGGTGGAACATATAAAAGATGTTGAATAATTTTTTCGGTAGTCATTAAGTTTTCTTCAGCCGTCATACACACGTCTTTATTATTAAAAATCATAAAGTTTATTTTATGAACTAAAAATGATTTTAAAAAGTGCATTTCTTCTTTTGATTTTGTCGAATATTTCAGGAAAAGTATATTCAAAAACGCCACCTGAAGAATTTGAAATTATGCTTGGCCTTTCAAATAAGAACATAGTTTTGTTGGATAAAATTCTTTCCCCGAGTAAGACAAAAACATTGTTGGACGTGTCGTACAACAAGATTTCAAACGTGAACAGCAGCGCGTTTGTTGACACACCAAATTTAATTTATTTGGATTTAACTGGGAATCCCATTGATTCGTTAAATTTGAATTTGTCCAATCTTGAGACACTTGTCTTAAACGGTGCGCTGCGTAATTTTAGTGGACCTCCTGGAAGAACGTATCTATCTATCGGAACCAAACCAAGTCTCGGCGTACCAGTAGGATTGTATCTGCCAAAATTAAAAAAATTGTTTCTTCGTAATAATACAATCATTCAGCTCGCCGGATTGACCGCAGAGACTGTGCCAAACCTCACTCATCTTTATCTGAGTAACAATAATATTGAATATCTGGATTTCATCGACAAGTTGCCGAAGTCAATCACTCATTTGTATCTTGATAACAACAAAATATCCAATTTTGTGCACAAGAGATCACGGATTGAATCATCAGGGTGGTGCGCAGTTGCAAAAATGGTCACAGAAAAATATGATTTCAATCACTTGGAAAATCTTAAATATTTGGATATGTCTCATAATAAAATTGAAGTAATTGAAGATCATACTTTTAAAAATTCATCAAAGTTGATATCTTTTCGTTTGAACAACAATTCTTTATTCAGCGTGCCTGACTTTTCTGGTTTAACACAAATTGTGGAGTTGGATCTCTCGTACAACAATATTAAGGGTATTTTCCCTCCAATGTTCAATTACTTATCTTCGTTGAAGGATTTGAAGATTTTTGGAAATCCTGAAGCTATGGATCTTAAGGAATCAGATATGGAATATACCAGTTAAGACTGTTAATATTAAAATTTGATCCATTTTTAACGTGTGCTAAAAATTATATACAATTTTTTAAATGTTTTATTTTTTTCATATCGACGTTCTAATGAGCAAATTGTCTAACTCCATTTTAGAGAATCCTCCATTTGTACGGAAAAAAAAATTAGTTCAAAATATATTATCACTCTAAAAAATAATTTAATATCTAATAAAGGTATAATATTTTAGTTTAGATCATTAAAATAATTTATAATTAGACTATTACTACATCAAAATGTTAAAAAATCACCCCCTAAAAAATAAGGAATTAGACCAATTGCTAATTAGACCGTCGATATTGATAATTAAAACTTGTACTTTACTAGAATTGTTTTTTAAATATTGTAAAAAATTATTTTTCTCTTTTTTTTTTCTTTTTATTTTTAAGAATTTTATTTATAATAAAATTTATCTGCAATGATTTTTCTGAATTGCTTATGAAATCAAATAAAATTTATTTTGTATCGTATATTATTTTATAATAGAGTGGTGTATTTTTTTTTATTTTTGATCGAGTACCGGAAATTATACTATTTATCACTGTAAATGACTTTATTGTTATCATTTGGTTACCCACAAAGCTATATATATTTTTTGTAGTAGTTAAAGAAGTAAATAAGTCTTATAAAACTCATAAAAATATCAACTCCCGACTTATTATAAAGTCTCATTCATTTTTTAATCAGTTTCTGAATAAACTACTAAATAATTATTTTTTATAAATTAAAAAAAAATATTTTTTAACTAAACGAGAATGTTTTACTACAGTGTGTTATTTTCAATATTTTTTTGCGCTACAGCATTTTGTGAAATAAATAATTCAGAAGACGCAAAAACTGTCATGGATTTTTCAAAGCTAGGAATACTCCGTGTAAATAATTTTTTTGTCAACAGTTCAATTGTAACTCATGTTTATCTATCTAAAAACAATATTTTGGAAATCGAAAACAAAGCATTTGACGGCTTGCCAAATTTATTTTATTTAAACTTGACCGGAAATTTATTTTCTTTTTCTTTTTGGCAAGTGAAACATAAAAATCTTGAAACACTTGTTTTAGACAAAACTTTGCGGATTTTTGGTCCGCGGGATTTTTATTCTACTGACGACTGCCGAATGGCTAAATACTACAGGAAGTATCCGCCCAATCATCAAAATTCTGTGGAACTTTTATTACTGATGCCCCGACTCAAAAAATTGTATCTTCGTGAAAATAATATAGTCAAAATATTCGGATTGGCCAAAGAAAGATTGCCGAGTCTCACTCATCTTCATCTCAGCGATAATAATATTTCAGAAGCGGATTTCATCCACGTGCTTCCGACATCTTTAACTCATTTATATCTTAATAAAAATAATTTTTCGGAAATTTCTTACTCATCACAGCCTTTTAACATGTCAGAAGACGGCTCTCATTTTTATACAGTTAAACTGAGCTCGTTTTCTAAATTGGTGAATTTGCAAGTACTGGATTTGTCTCATAATAATATCAATCAAATTTTGGATCATACATTTGAGAACTTGACGAATTTAATCACACTTAATTTGGATTATAACAATTTATCAAGTGTGTTTAATAGCAGCGGCTTGAAAAGTTTGGAATATTTGTCTGTAAGTCATAATCAAATTCGTGATATTAATCAATCTTTTTTTGGACTTCTAAAACTTGAAAAATTAGCGTTGAATAATAATTATATCAGTTCAATTTCTTCTGAAACGTTTAATGGGTTGATTTCGTTGAAAGAATTAAACCTTTCTGGAAATTCTTTTAAAGTTTTGCCCAAGAACTGGATTCCAAAAATAAATTTGAGAGTTTTGTACTTGCATAATAATCTATTTGAAGATTTTGATAACTTGTCAATAATTGGTGTTACAAGTTTAGAATATTTGAATATTGGAGGGAATTTATTGAAATTGAGAAATTTGAACAGCTTGTCAACTTTTGCGGAAAATATTACAATTGATTTTGGAAAACCAGTAAATAAAGTCTAATAATTGTTGTGATTTAAATGAATTTAAATTTAATAGCAATATAAAGTAAATTTTAATTTGATAAGAATTTGTTTGATTTTTATTAAATGATAAAGTTAATAAATTCAAAAAATATTCCCAATCTTATCATTATAATTTTTAGAATATAATAACTCGACTGTTTAACTGTTTTGACGTCAAGAAGTGCGGGTGTTTTAGATCAACAAAAACCTAAAAATTCGGGAAGTTTAGGGTCACACAAGGCCAAATAATATCATATTAGTTCACTAGATGTCTTCTATTTGTAAACAAGTTAAATCACTCATTTTTTTTTATATTTATTCGTGCTCTGTTTAAAGACCATCGATTTGGAGTTTTCTAAAGATATATTTGAAGACTATCAAATAATAATCTTATTTATGAGGGAAAAAATTCAGGCTTCTGTTGGTGGTACATATAAAAGATGTTGAATAATTTTTTCGGTAGTCACTAAGTTTTATTCAGCCGTCATACACACTTCTATATTAATAAAAATCATAAAGTTTAATTTTAAAAATTAAAAATGATTTTAAAAAGTGCATTTCTTTTTTTGATTTTGTCGAGTGTTTCAACTGCGTCGAACGGTCCCGCAATTGCATTTGACTTTGCAAATAAGAACATAACTTCATTGGACGGTAGATTTTACGAGACTTCAAAATTAACATTTATACACGCGCCTTATAACAAAATTTCAAAGGTTGACAGCAGCTTATTTGCTGGATTACCAAATTTATATTCTTTGGACTTAACTGCGAATCCCATCGATTGGTTAAATTTGAATTTGACCAATCTTGGGAGACTTGTCTTGGACGGTGCGCTGCGTAATTTTAGTGAATCTTTTGGAAAAATGCAGCTATCTATTGGAGCCAAACCAGGTGTCGGCGTATCAACAGTATTGTATCTGCCAACACTAAGAGAATTGTATCTTCGTTATAATAGAATCACTCAAATCGACGGATTGACCGAAGAGACTGTGCCGAACCTCGTTTATCTTGATCTAAGTTACAATGATATTGAATACCTGGATTTTCTCGACAAGTTGCCGAAGTCAATCGCTCATTTGTGTCTTAATAACAACAAAATATTGAAATTTGTGCACGAAAGAATGCCGGTTAAATCATTAGGGTTGTATGCAGTTGCAGAAACAGTCATAGAAAAATATGATTTCAATCACTTGGAAAATCTTCAATATCTGGATATCTCCCGTAATAAAATTGAAAAAATTGAAGATGGTACTTTCAAAAATTTATCAAAGTTGATAACTCTTTATTTGAACAACAATTATTTATCCAGCCTGCCCGACTTTTCTGGTCTAACACACATTAAGAAGTTGGATCTCTCTAACAACTATTTAAGTCCTATTTCTGCCACAGCGTTCGATTATTTACCTACGTTGGAGGAATTGAATACTTTTGGAAATTCTGATGAATATTAAAAATTATATCTAATTCCTAAATATTTTAATTTTTTCATATTCATTATTAAAAACTGTACTTGACTAGAATTATTTTATAAAATATTATAAAAAAAATTATTTATCTCTTCTTTTTTCTTTATTTTTCTAAGAATGTCATTGATAATAAAAATGAAGTTAATAAATCCAAAAAATATGTCCAATCTTTTCAAAAAGGTAAGTGCAAAAATTATGATCAACTTTTTGACTATAAATTAAATTTATCTGCAGTAATTTTATGTGAATCATTTACGATATGAAATAAAATTTATTTTTTATAGTGTGTATTATTTTGTAATCGATGGTACAAGTTTAGAATATTTGAATATTGAAAGGAATTCATTGAAATTGAAAAATTTGATAAGATTTTCAATTTTTGCGGAAAATATGACTATTGATAAATTAATTTTAATTTAATACCAATAAAAGTAAATTTTAATTTGACAAGAATTTATTTAATTTCTAGAAAATGATAAAGCTAATAAATTAAAAAAATATTTCCAATCTTGTCTTTTTGATTCCCAGAATCAAATAACTCGATTGTTTGATACCAAGAAGTGTGGGTGTTTAATAACACTGTTTATATGAAGTGAAACCATAAACTAAAAGTTATCAATGCTCATGCGATAGTATACAATTTATTATCAAATTTCTTTGAATATAAGAAAGATGATGATATTGCATGAATATGAAGACTCGATCGTACCAACCATATTTAAAGCTTGTTAAACGTCAGTCTGCTGGAAGTCTTTGAGGGATCCAGTCATAAGTTAATAAGAGCAATAATCTTGCGTTACATAATATAAAAATGTTTGGACATAATGTCTTATTTTTACTCATTTCATTGTGTGTTTCAATTCACTGCGACTTCGGTCACCATTATAGAGACCACTGGGATCGAGTTCCGGAACCTCCGGTGAAATTAAATCCCGTTAAATCTTCTGTTAACAATAATTTGATAATTAAAGACGGATCGGTTTTAGATTTTTCAAATTCTGGACTAACTCGTTTAAAGAAGTCTTTTTTGAACAGTTCCGTAATAACCCACCTGTTTTTGACCGACAATGACATTTGGGAAATTGAAGAAGGTGCTTTTGATAGCTTACCGAATTTGGTTTATCTTAATTTAACTGGCAATTTAATACCGTTTAATGAACTGAATTTTGGAAACGAGTCAAAAATTGAAGAGTTGGTTTTGGACAACGCGATTAAGAACCCCGATTACAAGTCTGATATTGCTTTTTCAAACAACAATAACCTGTGCAGCAAAGTGACATATTTCCGAATAAAAAGTTTAAGCCAGAGCAATACAATTATTCTTAAAAGCCAAATGAAGCTGCCGAATTTGAAAAAGTTGTATTTGAGGAACAACAATATTGAATCGATTGATGAAAATAGTATTGCATCGTTAAAGGAATTAATGCCAAATATTTCTCATCTTATCCTGGAGCACAATCGAATTTCTTCAGTAAGTTTCATTAAATTTTTGCCATCAACTGTGACCGATTTGCTGCTGAGTGACAATGTAATATCCAAATTCGAGAGTGTGTCGTTGAACCATCTGAAGACTTTGGAAATAAGTGACAATAAGATCAAAAATTTGTGTGGTACTTACGGACATTGCGACGGTATCACTCTGAAAAGTGCTACAAATTTGGAAGTATTGTTGATGTCAAATGTTCAACTTCAAAACATCGAATCTAATTCGTTTGAAGATCTGGGAAATTTGCTGTTGTTAGATTTGTCACGAAATAAGATCGGAGACATTGCTAAATATACTTTTGACAATTTGACGAATCTAATGATACTGTGGTTGGACCACAATAAATTGGACAGTATACCTGACGTTTGCGGTCTGAAAAATTTGGAATCTTTTTCGCTGGCTCACAACAAGATCAAAATCATCGACGACTCGATGTCTTGCTTATCGAAAGTAAAAGAACTAAATTTGAGTAACAATATCTTAGATGAGATAAATTCCGAGGCGTTTAGTAGTTTTGTTGAGTTAGAGGAATTAGATCTTTCGGGTAATAAACTTGTTATCTTGCCTGACAACTGGATACCTTTGACGTCAAATTTGCAGCACTTGGATCTACATAATAATTTGTTTACAAGTCTCGCTAGTATGTCGTTAACTAAGGCTGAGAATTTGAAGTCTCTTAGTATCGGAAGTAACCCTCTGAAGGCGATTAATATTAAAATATTGAAGACTCTGCCGGAGAATACGACGGTGGATGTCGAGAAGATTGGATGTGACCAGTGTCAGATATGTGAGAAATGCAAGAAGTGTGTTGAGCCAGAAGTTCTCGGATCTGAGAGTCACTGCCAATCTTGTGGATTATCTTGTATTAATTGCCATAATTATCAAGAGGAAATTTCAAATGATTATGAATAATGTAGAAATCATAAGAACTACATTTTTTTTTTTTTACTATTTTATCAATTTTGTAATTTTTTTCTGCAATATTTTCGCAAATAAAAATTCCTCAATCCTTTTCCTTCAATAAATCATTTTATATATCTTTATAACTCTTATTTGTGTTGAATTTTTTTCAAATTTTTAATTGTATTTAATTATGTTATTATTTTATATATTCATAATTAGCAATAATTTAAATTTATAGCCTGAAGATAAAATGATCATTTTAAGAAGAAGGTATGTATAAATATATGTTATTTGTGCTATACTCATTTAAAATTTTCAAAAATAAAAACAATTTTGCCACATATCTTATTAATAATAAAATAATTCTCCTTTTCATTGAAGAAATTTACTTTATTCATTATAACTTTTTTCGTCGAATATTCATTATAAATGAATAAAAATTCCATACAAATGCGATAATGAAGATATCTAATCACATTCGAACCCACACTACACAGTGGCGTCATAAGCCGGTCAGTATACGCACTAACATACACACCACACACCAGAGAGCTCCAACCTTGAGTAGCCTTCGCATGACGGGTTAGTTATTACGCGACAAATAAATTAGTATTATTAAATAATCAAGTTTAAGTGTATTTATAATCTTTCAGTATTGTTAATAATTATAATAATAACCAATAAGTTTCTTCTTATCGCTTAAAATAGAGTTAGAGTTCGTTCTATATTTATAATAAAATCAAATTAACAATAATGTTGCGACATAACCTATTGTGCGCGATTCTTGCCTTATCAATGTGTCGTTTAGGTTATCAAACAGACGTAACATCCAATCTTACAACCGACGAAGATAAAGAATTGAAATACACTTTAAATTTTTCTAAAATGGAAGTGACGCATTTAAAAAAATCTCCGACCAATTATTTGGTAACGCACATCTACTTGACGAACAATAACATTTGGAAAATCGACGATGGCGCTTTTGAAAGTTTTCCCAATTTGATTTATCTGAACTTGACCGGCAATTTGATTCCTTTAGAAGAATTAAATTTCTTTGAAGAGTGCAAAATCGAGGTTTTGGTGCTAGACAGAGCGATAATGAGAGGAAATATTGAGGGATACACTTGTTGTGAAGAATCTCGGGAGAAAGAAGACATAAAACACTACCGGCAAAGAAGTTACGCGAAAGATGTTGCTTTCAAGCCAGGTGTTTCGATGAAGTTGAAGAAACTTCGGAGTTTGTACCTACGAAACAACAATATCAAAGATATAGAGTTGGATCATCTTACGCTTCTAAAAGAAATCATGCCGAGTTTAGCGTATCTCTATTTGGATAACAATCGTATTTCATCAGCAAACTTCGTAGAATTTCTCCCTTCAACGCTCACACATTTGTATTTGACGAACAACAACATATCTAAGTTCAAAAGCAGATTCTTGAGGAACTTGAAACTCCTGATGCTTGACAGAAATCCGATCAAACATTTGTGCGGTAGCAAGATAGCTATCTGCGATGGCTTAACCTTGAACAGTGCCGTAAATTTGCAAGTTCTTTCCCTGTCTAGAATAGAGCTCCAAGATGTCCAGGTGGATTCTTTTAGAGATTTGGAAAACTTGCTCTTCTTAGACCTGTCGCACAATGAAATTTACCAAATTCTGGATCATACTTTTGACAATCTTCCAAGTTTGAGGATTCTTCATCTAGATCACAACGACCTGGACACTGTTCCAGATACTTGCGGCTTGAAGAATCTCGAGTACTTATCAATAACCTTCAACAGAATAAAAGCTATCGATTCGTCGATGTTCTGCGGACTGCCAAAATTGGCGTATTTGAATATGAGCAGCAATATTTTGGACGAAATAAACCCAGAGGTATTCGGCGAGACTACAACCAAGATAATAAAAGTTGCAGATCCTCAAAATAACTGGGAGCTTCCGGAAATGGATTATAGCTTTGCGGTCAGTGGAAAAAATTCTGTTGAATCTTTTAGTTGGCTTTTGCTATTTTTGGTTTTTATCAATGTTTAAATATTGGAGAGAGTCGACGAATTGGCTGTGAATTTTTTATCGACAGTAGACTAAATAAATACTTTTTGCATTATCAGTTTTAGACTTCAAGCACATATTACAGTTATCAGTATGGTATTGGCGATTATGGTGTTTATTCTTATTCCCACGAATACGTGATTACTTTTTTTTTTTTTATGACGCGATAGCAGTCTTTCATTCTTTGCACAAAATTGTTTTTATTTAAAGAAGATATCTTCACCAGACTAATATAAAAGGCTAGGAGGGTTCAGTTCCAGACTAGAACGCATTTGCAGTGTGAGTACTTCATTACTAAATATTATTTAACGTAAGAAAATTTTATTTAAAAAAATGTTAAAGTTTTTAGTATTTTTCGTTGCATTGTGTGTTTCAATAAGCTGTGAAGTAGATTATTTTTCAACAGACCCTAATTTCAACACAAATGTCAGCAGTGAAAATGTATTAAATCTTTCAAATGCGGGTATAAAGTACTTAAAAAGGTCTTTTGTAAAGAGTTCAGTTATTACTCATGTTTTTCTGAAAAACAACGACATTTTTAAGATCGAAAAAGGTGCGTTTGATGATTTACTGAATTTGGCGTATTTGGATCTGTCGGAAAATATTTTTTATTTTGAAGAATTGGGAGAAAATTTGAGCATTGAAACATTGGTTCTTGACGCAGCTCTTTACAAACCTGATGATTCTTATGGCTATTACAATTACAATGATTATGAAAAAGTAATGAGATACAGAGAAAGAAAATCAAGTGATTCATATGTTCTATCTTTAAATCGAACTAATTATTTGCCAAATCTCAAAAAATTGTACCTTCGACGGAATAATATAATGTCTGTATATACAGAAGATTCATTAACGTTAAAAGATATAATGCCAAGTTTGACTCACCTGTACCTCAACGAAAATCGGCTCTCATCCGTAAGTTTCATGAAAATTCTCCCGACGTCGTTGAGTTATTTGTATTTGAACAGCAACGGCATCTCACAATTCGAAAGCGGCTTTCTGAAAAATTTAATCGTGTTAACTCTCGATGGGAATCCAATAAAAAATCTCTGCGGAAATTTTGGTTACTGTCAAGGAATGACCTTGAAAAGTGCAGTGAATTTGAAAATTCTGTCAATTTCTTCAATGATGCTAACGAAAATCGAAGCTGACTCATTTGCAGATCTGGGTAAACTTTTGTACTTAGACATGTCTCATAATAAAATTGAAACATTTTTTAACGAGACTTTTGACAACTTATCAAGCTTAATGATCTTAAAACTAGACTTTAACCAACTTAAATCCGTTCCTAACATTGGCGCGATCAAAAATTTGGAGAATTTTTCAATTTCACATAATAACATCTCTTTATTAGAAGACTGGCCTTTTTTTGGATTGTCCAATCTTAGAAAATTGAATTTGAGCTACAATGAAATCACCGAAATTAAATCGAAATTCTTCGATAATTTATCTTCGTTAGAATCATTGGATCTCTCTGGAAACAAGCTCAAGATTTTACCCGAATATTGGATACTACCGCTATTTAGCTTGCAGTCTTTGTACTTGCAAAAAAATTCCTTTTCAAATATTTCGGATTTAGGACTGACAGAGGCTGGAAATTTGATGTTCTTGAATATTGGGAACAATCCATTTAAGTTGGTGAGTTTGAGCGGTTTGAGAGCTCTTTCGGAAGATGCTATCATCAACATGGAAGGAATGGGCCATCAGCAACTTGAAATGGGATCTTCTTCGCATGGCAACACTTGTCAGCAGTATTGTTCAAATCGCTATGGTTAAAATTATCAATATTTTTTTATAACTATTATTTTTAATTATTATAAACTCACATTGATCAGTTTTTTATAATCTCTCAAATAAATAAAATGTTACTCTATAAATTCATTGGGTGAAAAAAAATTTTTATTATCACTTGTGTACTTTATAGTCTAATTCCTTTGATCATATTTTTCCACTATAATTTTTTCAAAATCTAAAAAGCTGTGTTAATAATTTTATGAGCATGAAGAAAAAATTTGAATGTAAAATTATTAAAATAAAAATTTAGGTTTTTGTAAAAAAATGTTAATTTAATTAAGACCTTTATTTGAGAAAAATTAAGTGATGAAATGAATTTTTATGTTATCAATAACTTAATACTTTTAATTTTAATAAATATTCAATAAATTGATATAAATTCTGAATTAAATGATATGCGTTAATTTTTGCATACACCTGTCAGCACAACCTGTCATTTTTGATAAGACTGAGAAATCGAATCCATTGTTTTTACTGAAATACATATTGAACTTCGGATTAATCCGTTTGGACAGGTTTTCACCTGTCCAAACGGTGTACTTAAAGAAAAGCAATTTTTAAAAAATATCCGAAAGATCAATTTCATAAAAATTTTCGGTTTAATTATTCTTTGTTGCGTACTTAGCGGAGTTTTTTCTCAGGAATTAATAAAAAATTCTTGTCCTAATGCGACTGCAGTAGTTCCTGATTTAAGTAAGGTAAGACATGACTTATTATTTTAATTTGTGGTTCTAGAATAGAGGAGGAAATTATTTTCAGATAACTGGAGAATGGTATGAGTATATGCACAGCTCGAACATCGAACGGGGTAACGATGATAGATGCTTCGAAGCCTTGTGGGGTAAGAAAGGCGAAGAAAGAATGTCAATTAAGAGTAAAATGTTTGTTCCAAGGTAATTTAATTTTAAAGATTTTTCCGACCGAAAGCGTTCACTTTGTATATTTTTGACTATTTAGATTTTGGGATTAGGTCCTGTCAAAGAAATAATCCAAATAAGTAAGTTTACTTTTAATTATTATTAAATTGTAGATGATCATCAATTAATTAATTAATTAATTAATGAAATTTCTCAGGGTTCCTATGTTTTTCGTTTACACTCGAGAACCCAATCCGCCGTGTGACTTAAATTAAACATTGACAAGAAAATTCGAGGTGCGTTAAAAAAAAAAACGGTCTTCAAATGCCACATATGGTTAAATCTGATAATGAAAAGTGCTGCAGACATTTGTTTGATTATGATGTTTGCGAAGTAACGACCAATCTTTGACTATAATTTAATTTGGATTAATCACATTTTTCTTGTATTTCAAATGAAAAATAAATTAACTTCGACTAAAGTCAAATTTTATTAAATTAATAACATTTTTTCTTGCTTTAAAACCAATTAGGATTTCCAAAAAAATTTTTTTGGTTCGAGTAAACCTTTTTTTCTCTCTGCTATTCATAATCATTAAGTTTCATAAGATATAAATTTTATTTTTTCAATAATTCAACGACTGTTTTTTTTTAAAAATAAAGCGACTTACGATTTCACAATCATATTTTGTTATGTTATCATGAACTTTATACCGAAAAATTTCATATATTGCAAATATTGATGCTCAAATATTAACATTAATGTTTTATTAAAAATCGACGTAGATCAATAAACCAAATATTGAAAACATTTAAACAAGTAAGAAAAGACTTCCAGCTAAAAATTACTAGTATCATCATACAAAGTTCAGTTTTTTGGTGAGTCTCACTGAATAATCTGAAGATAGATATTGTGTGTTTTTATATTGTTCTGTTTACATTGCTGGTGTTTTAGCTCAGGATCCAAAAACTGGACAGTGCCCTGTGGTCAAATCTGCCAAATTTGACTTACACAATGTAAGTACACAGAAAAAAAAAATTGATATTTTTACCGATTTTTTAATATTTTTAGCTATTTCTTTCAAGAAGACTTTCAAGAAGAAATCTTGAAGCAAAAACATAATTTTGCAGAGTTGGTCATTTTTAATCAAGAAAAATTCTTCAAGAAATTGTTTTTGATTCTTGAAAACTTTTGATTAAAAATATAAAAATTTTTCAAGATGTTCTTTATTAAAAATTTTTTCTCCTGAAGAAAGTTAATTGCTTAATAAATGTAAGCTAACATTTTCATCAATGTTACAATTTAAATAAAACAATGACAATATTAATGATTGTCCAGTAATATTAATTGTAAGCGAATTGAGCGGTTTCTATCAAAAGCGACACAATAAGAAACTCAAACAATGAAAATCTGGAAATCTGATTGTTCAAATATTGGTAGATATCTCAAGTGGTCGTTTATCACTAAATACATAGTTTAGAAATAATAAACAGATGTTTATTATTAAGTATTATATTACGGTATAAATATGTGGAAACGGAGTACGTAGTTATTTTCGAATTGTTTGTAAAAATTTCTGAAAGAATGCTGTGTGTTTCGGTGTTGGTTTTTTTGCTGATTGGTGTTCTAGCACAAGAATTGAAACAGGGACCATGTCCTTACATACGGCCTGTGTCCTACAATCCAACTGCTGTACGTAACATTTTAAAATTTTGGTAATTATTTACAAGTGGGGTCAACCCCATTTTGGGCGATAACTAGGTGAAAAATTAACATTTTTTATTTTTTTTTATTCTGCTTGTTTTTACGGCGCATTTATGATAAAAAATGACGTGAAAGGAAAAAATAAAGATTTCGATAACTTTTTTGCCATTAAAAGTTGAAAAAAATTTTGGCTTTCATGTTTTTGGATAAAATTTCTATTATATCTTTTTTTGATATATTTTTTTTGAAAAGTATATAAAAAAACGAACAGTTTGAAAAAAAAAAAAAAAATTGATCAATTTGATGAAAAAAAAAAATCTAACATGGCCTAGTATGGGTTGACCCCACTTGTAAATAATTACCAAAAATTTTAATGTAACTGATAAATTACAATTAAAATTGCCATTTTTGAACTATTTTGCAGTATCTCGGATGGTATGAGTACAAACGTAGTCCCCATATAAGAAACAACGATGAGAGGTGTATCAAATCGATGATGTACGAACCACAAAAAGGTGTATACAAAGTACTCAATAAATTTCATGTGGATAGGTAAATTTTTGTTTTTCTTTCAAAATTATACTTGATTATTTTGTTTGGAATAATTAATTTTTGATGTAGCATCAACTCAACTATGACGACGTTTGGCGACTTGTACTTAAATGATGACAACACATATTTTACCAGCATCATTCCGCATGTCGGACCAAAAAACACCCATTTCCGAGTTCTTTCCATCGACAAGGAACATGTCATAGTGTGGTCTTGCGAAGATCGCGGATTTCAACAGTAAGTGTTTCACTTATTTATTAATCACGCTTGCAGAATTTGAAAAATTAAGTGATTATTTGATACGCTTTTCAGTATTGAATCCGGTTGGGTGTACACAGCGACTCCAAGAACTCCTTCAGCGGAAATTGATGAAAAAATACGAAGATCTTATGCCAAATTTGGACTTCAAGTCCCGGAAATGTACACACATAATTTAGAAGAGTGTCGTCAGATTTTTGCAACCTACTAATTTCAAATTTTCATTTTATAAAGTTGTATAAATTGTTATAAAATATTTGTTAAAGATTGTTTAAACACAGCTTCATATATTATTCAAAAATGAGAATTGAAAAAATTTCAAATGGTCATGTTTTAGTTTTGGAACAGAAATTTCCGTGCGTTAAATTTCAGACTGTTATTAAAGGCAGGGGTAAAAATTAATGTAAAATAGTAAGTAAAAAATTTTACTTTAAACTTATTTCATCAGCATTTATCAGGTTATTTTATTATTTAAAAGTTATTTAATGAAAAAACATGAGAAAAAAATAAATTCGCCAAATTCAAACAGAAAAAAAATAATATAAATCTTAATTTAAAAAAGATTGCTTCAGTTAATCGAGAATATCTGCAATGAATCAGCAGATACTGATGTTCAAATATTGATTCCGATGTCATTCACTGCCTTTTATTGATGATTCAATCAATTCATAAATACTTAAACAGGTGATTTAAGAATATAATCTATTAAAGTTTAAGTAAGTGATATTAAAGTATAAAGTTTAGTCTTTTGATAAATTTAAATAAAATTTTGTGTTTCTAAATTAGTTGAAACTCTGATTAAGTGTGTCATAAAAACGACGCATAACAATGAAAATTTCGAAATTGGTAAAGAACTTGGTATAAAAGTATGTCATCATGTGAATTATAATGTTCAAACATTACCATCGACGTTTTGTTAAAATCCGTTATATCAACAAAACAATCAGTTTAAAGAAACTCAATCAGGTGTAGAAAATGAGGTATATAGTTGTAAAGTCATTGCAAAAAGATCAGTCTTGTGATAAGTTTTGAGAAAGAAACGCTATAAATATGTTCAGTGTTCCCATATTGTTTTGTATAATCGCTATTGTTTTAGCTCAGAGTGCAGAACTAGGATCTTTTGGATCTTCTCTATCTCATAAGCATCATAAAACTCCTTCTAACCATCAGCCTCCTAAACTTCCTTCCTCCAGCCTTCAACCTTCTGAAATTCCTTCTACCTCCAGCATTAAACCTTCTGAACCTTCTTCCTCCAATATTAAACCTCTTGATCCTTCTTTCTCTAATATTAAGCCTTCTGAACCTTTATCATCCAACATTAAACCTTCTAAACCTTCTCCCTCCAAAATTAAACGTCCTAAACCTTCTTTCGCCAACATTAAATCTGCTGTATCTAATTCCTCCAACACTAAACCTTCTAAACCTATTTCCTCCGATATTAAACCTTCTGAACCTATTTCTTCTAATATTAACCCTTCTGAACCTTTGTCATCCATCATTAAACCTTCTGATCCTTCTTCCTCCACCAGCAAACCTTCAGCACCTACTTTCTCCAGCATCCAACCTCCTAAAAATACTTCCTCCAGCCACCACCATCCTAAATCTCCTTCCTCCGGCCATCAACCTTCTAAAACTTCAAAATGTCCTTTCGTAGATTTTCCACTGTGGAATTTATCAGCGGTAAGTGACATTAAACAATCTTATCCTTTAAACTAAGCTTCATTTTGTTCAATTAATCCATTTAATCACTTAAATAGATGTGTGGAGAGTGGTACCTGTACGAAAGTAGTCTCAATGTGCGAAGCAAAGACGAAAGATGCATAAAAGTAAAGTTAGAAGAATATCCCGTTGGTAAATTCAAACTCATCAGTAAATCTTACATAACTAGGTAATTTTGAGCTTTATTTTTATTATTTACTTCCAACTAATTCTCATTGTTGATCTAGCATCAGCATAACTTCGACAGTTGTAACCGACGTAATTGTTAAAAACAAGGATAATGGAGTTCTTGTAAGCCATGTTCCGCTTTTTGGTTCTATATACAAGAATGTAACTTTACTTACAATAGAAAGAGACTATGTTATATTATATTCTTGCCAAATGCACGGAACTAAACGGTTAGTATGCTTCTCAGTGATGCGACAAGTGTCAAGTTTGTGGAAGGAAAAAAGCTTATTTTTGAATATTTTTTGCAGTGTCGAATCTGCGTGGGTGTTTATCAAGTACGTTTCAAGCCCTCCAATTGGACTCAACGACAAAATAGAAAACGCCTTTAAAGGTCATAATCTTAAAATGCCTAATATGAATTCAAGCGATTATAAAGAATGTGTTGATGTTTTTTCAAGTTACCAATTTGATCCTGCTCCGACGCCGGAACCCATGACAATATCTTGTTTCTTAAATGCTAAATGTCTCGCCAAAAAGTGGAGGGAATTTTTAAATTTATTTATCCCTTGTAAGTCTTAGAATTTCAAAAAGACAATTTTTGTCGAATTATTTATGTATAGTTGATAGAAATTAGCTAAAATAAATTAATGCAATGCTTTTAATATTCGTCAGTAATAAATTTTCAAATTTTGTTATTTTAAATTGATAATAATTTAATAATAGAATTTTTTGATAACGCTATTGTGATGTTAATGATTTCATATTGCATCATGTCACGCATTAAGTCGTCACTTGTTAAGTCAAGCAATTTTGAAATGCTTGAACAGGTGTGAAGAAAGCGTTATCATGTGTATTACTGAAATCATCATCAGTCAGAGACAGATGATTCATTTAAAAAAATATTTTCAAGAAAGATGTTAGGTGGCTCAATATTTTTCTCTTCAGTTGATCTCAATTTTTGGAGAAAAATTTTGGTTCAACTATTTTGCAGATTGGAAAATGGTTTGGATAAAAATTCAGATATATATAGCGTCAGAAACATCAACGAAGTATATCTTATATTATAGAGAAAATGAAGCTTTTGACAAAGTATTGACAATTTTTTATTAACCTGTTATTGACAAACTTTTGACAAAGTAAAATTTTCTTTGAAAATCCATGAAATTTTTTTTTTCAGTTCATTTTATAAGATGTATGTCAATATATAATTGTAAAATATTTAATTATTAAAATTTATCTTTTTAAAGCAGCCTCATAATATTCACAATAATCCAAGTCACAGTATTTTCGATTCATGCTGTAATGCGACTCGCGATAAGTTTATGTTTATTAAAAGAAAAAAAAATAATGCTGAGCTGTTTAGTCATAAGTCATAATATATAGAGTTGAGTCGAGAGAAGTTGAAGGCTCAGCATCAAATTTCTTTTTTATTTTATATATGAGCATTGCATAGTGAAGTTGTATGGATGTACAGTACTTTGTAGTGTTTATGTGATTGCACACATACTAACTACCACCATAAATTCTTAGTCATGTGTGATACATCAGCGAATCAGCATCAGTATATTCAATCAGTTGACGAGAGTAAGTCGCTTGAATACACTCGAAATTTATTATTCAAATTCTTTTTTTTTGTGTTAGAAAAACAAAGAATAAAAATGTTCCAGTTTAGTTTGTTTTTGAGAATTTTGTGTCTCAGTTTGGTGCAAGGTCAGGTTTTTTTGCCAGATATGGAAATAGTAACGAGTTCTGTTTCAAATTGTCAAGAAATTGTTGCAAGCAATAACGATAACACAGCTCTGGATTTATCTCAAGCGGGAATAGTGCGTTTGAGAAAAAGTTTTATCAACAGTTCTAGTATAACTCACATCTATTTGAATGACAATAACATTTGGAAGGTAGAAGACGGTGCTTTTGACGGGTTACCAAATTTAGTGCACGTAGATTTGACCGGTAATTTAATTAATTTCAGTGAGTTGATTTTCGGCGATAAAATTGAAACGCTTATTTTGGACCAAGCAATCAGAAATGACGAGCATAGTTTTTCCATTTTTGATTTCAATTATGAAAGCTGTCAAGCTAGTGGTTTCAGAAAACGAAGTTCGAGTAGTTCCAATGTTATTGAGCTTACAAGTGACTCGAAATTTGAAAATTTGAAAGAGTTGCACTTGAGAAAAAACAACATCGAATCGATAGTGCTAAAAAATGTCGATTATTTGGGTAAAATAATGCCGAAAATTATCCGTCTCTATTTGGATGACAACAAACTTACGTCGCTAGATTTTGCAAAACCTTTTACGCCATCTTTGACACATTTATACTTGAATAACAACAAAATGTCAGAGTTCAAAAGCAGTTCTTTGTTCAACTTACGATTTCTGACCGTAGATGGGAATAACATTAAGAATTTGTGCGGTGGCTATCAATACTGTGTAGGAATGTCATTGCAAGGTGCAGAGAATTTGGAATTTTTTTCGATTTCAAACAACGGGCTTGAAGAAATTGAAGCGGATGCGTTCAAGGATTTGAATAGTTTGAAGCATTTGAATCTATCTTACAACTACATTATCAAAATTGTGAAGCACGCTTTTGATGATTTGGAGGCTTTGATTCAACTAAATCTCGATCACAACAAACTGATGAATTTTCCCGATATTTGCGGGCTTAAAAATTTGGAAATTCTGTCTCTGCAGTCCAACAAAATCAAGGCAATAGGAAAAATTAGCTTTTGCGGGCTTTCAAATATTACCAAACTCAATCTGAGTAATAATTTGATCAGTGAATTAGATGCAGAAGCATTCAACAGTTTACTTGCTCTGAAAGTATTGGATCTTTCAGGAAACATGCTTGAAGCTCTACCCGATGATTGGATTTCTCCGGAATTGAATCTACAGTACTTGTATTTGAACGATAATTTTTTTAAAAGTGTCGCGAGTTTGTCGCTATCTAAAAACACAGTTCTTGAGTATTTGTTCATCAGCGGGAATCCCTTCAAGTCGATAAATCTCAAAGATTTTCCGGGAAATACTATAGTGGATATCGGACATATAGGGGCGGGAAAATCGTCTTTATCTATTCCGAGCTCATTATTTCATTTATCATTTTCGTTTTCATTTTCATTTATATATTTTCATTTTTATATTTATGCTGCTATTTCATTATAATGCCCTCTGTAACAATTTCTATTGATTTGATAACTTTTTATCATTTGATTAATCATTGTACTTGCATTTATTTTTTTTTGTATTCATTTTATTATTATATTATAGTCGTTTTATATTTTTGTAAACTTTGTATAATTAAGTGTTAAAATAAAAATTTATAATTTTTATGATAAAATAAATAAAAAAAATAATTCATTGTTAATTAATTATTCATTAATTTGGAAGATAGTACACTGATAAAAAATTAACTTATCTAAAAGAAATTTTTTCGAGCCAAAAAAAATTAAATTAGAAATTTTTCTTTGATCTAAAAATCTTCCGTTTTATTCAAGACAATGTAAGTGAATTTTTTTATTAATGAATTATTTAAAAATATATTTAATTTTTTTTGTCGCTGTTTTTTTTAAATTGTAATTTATATTTCTAGAAAAATATTTACTAACCAAATTATAATCAATAACTATTACTCAATTATGTTTTGACATATGTGTAACATAAATAAATTAGTTTTTAATTTATTATTAAAACCAATAAAATAAAGAATGGAATTTCTTCACGAAAAATAATAAAGCTAAAAAAACGGTAAGTACTATTCAACAATCTCAAAATCTGATAATCTTGATTGAAAGTGTTCTAAAAAAATATTTATAAGAAGATAAAATCAATCTTGTCCCAAATTTCCGCTCTATAAATTTTAATCAGTAAAAATATCCCACGAATTTAAACTTCGATATGTTTAATCTTCCATAATCCAGATCCAATATCGCTTGCCACTTCGACAATCTAGTTGACACAAAACAACACTATACTCCTCTCAAGATACTCTAAAATCTTATCGGTGCTATCTATCCAAGTTATATTGAAGAAAACATATCTCATGTACTATATCAACCCAATCGTTCTTCACTAGCTCAGTTTGCACAATAACTTCTCTACAATCAGTCGCAAATTATTCAAACCAAAAATTGTAAATCTTTAAAAATGGCAACGCGTTGGGCAGTTTTGTTTCTGTGCTGTGTCATAGTTCGCAGCGAAGTACAATCTCAAAACCGTTTGGCTGATTGGGCAACATTGGACCTAGCACAATCCGGTCTGAAGCACTTGAAAAACTATTTCGTGAACAGTTCTTTTATTGAGAATGTTAATTTAATGGGCAATGATATCCTTGAAATTGAGAGTAAAGCATTCAAAGGGCTGCCGCATTTGGTTTATTTGAATTTGTCGCACAACAAAATTCCGTTTGGAAAATTCGATTTTGCTTATCAATCAGCTCTGGAAACTTTGGTCTTGGACCATGGATTCGCGTATTCTAACTGGGAGAACGACAACAAAATCCAGCTTAGCAAGTCGACAATATTCCCAAAATTGAAGAATTTATATTTGTGCGGAAATCATATTATTAACTTTATACTATTGAGTGACGTGGTGGCATTAAGTGAAGTTATGCCGAACATTGCGCATCTTTATCTCAGCGAAAATTCACTCAGCTCATTGAATTTCTTGGATAAAATTCCGCAGACTTTGACACATTTGTATTTAGAAAATAACAAAATTTCACACTTTGAAAGTTCCAACAAAAACAACATCAAAGTTCTGTCGATTGACAAAAATGGTTTCAAACAATTATCCGATACAAAGGTGACTAACGGAGGACTGTGTTTAAAAAATTTCGTTAAATTAGAAGAATTGTCTGTTTCCAATTCGGACATTTCCACGATTTCACTTCACGCTTTTGACGATTCACAAAATCTGCAGTACCTTAATTTGAGTTACAATAAATTCTCAGATTTTTTGAACAATCCGTTTAACAGTTTGAAGAATTTGACGACTTTGGACCTGGACCATAACCTGTTGAGAGTTGTACCTAACATTTGCGCTCTCAAAAAATTGCAAGTTCTATCTCTTTCTTCTAACAAAATATCTTTTTTAAGCTCGAGCAGCTTCTGCGGATTACCTAATTTGAAAAAACTAACCCTCAGTAACAACGGCTTGAGAACAATTGGCTCTGACACATTCAACAATATGTTCGCTTTGGAGAAATTGGACCTTTCGAAGAATATGCTTACGGCTTTGCCTCAAAACTGGATCCCGGCTAAAATGAATTTACAGTATTTGTACGTCAATGATAACAAGTTTGTTCAGTTTTCGAATTTATCGTTAGACTCAGCGAAGAATTTGAAGTATATTCATATTGAACATAATCAAATAAAATTAATTCACATTAAATCTTTGAAATCTTTGCCAGAAAATGCGACTGTAGAAATGGCTTAGTATTTCTTTTACAATTGTAATTTTAATTATATTCATGTATATTTATAACTGTAAATTTCGAAGATGATATAAAAATATTAAAGTGATATTTAATAAATTACTTTTCCTAAAATTCTCATTCCTAGAAAAAATATATATAAATAATTTTTTAAGTGTACTTTCAATTTTTGAACACCAGAAAGAAATAAAAATTGATATAATTTTTTCCTGTTTTTAAATACGTTAAATATGTAAATTTTTTATTTTTTGTGGGGGTGTAAAAAAATAAATAATCTAATTTATGGGAGTATAAATGATAAAGAATCAAATATAATACTCTAACTCTTTTATTATCAATTTAAATTCTGAGAAAAATGATATGATACGACATTATTATACGAAGGGCTAGACGATATATTTATCGACACCTACGCGGGTTGATACCAACTCGATAAATATTTTTCTTCATTTATAAAAGGACTGCTGTCAAGATATCAATATCAAAATATATATATATCTATTATCATAATTTTTTTATATTTTTCCCCATAACCCGGACGGTAATGTTATTCTAAGCGAAAAAATCTCCGACAGATTGCGGTATCTGGTTATAAAAAGCTTTCAAATCGCCGTTTTTTATTCAGTTTGCGAAAGAACTCGCGATCCGTACATACACAGTACAGTACTTTACTTTAACAATATAAAATTCAAAAATGCTCTTGACATTTTTACTTCTTTGTATTTCGTGTTGTGTAACAGCGGAACTGCAGTGGCCGGAAAATGAAAGCAATAACGAATCGAAAACAGTATTGGATCTATCAAACACCGGAGTAATGCGATTAAAAAAATCTTTTGTCAACAGCTCGCTAATAACACACCTCTATTTGACGGACAACAACATTTGGAAAATAGACGAGGGAGCCTTTGATTACCTGCCGAACTTAGTTTACCTCAATTTAACCGGGAATTTATTTCCTCTGGAGGAATTGAATTTCGGTGGGGAGTCCTCCATTGAAACGTTGATTTTGGACCGCGCTATAAATCAGCACAATAATTTGGAGTACTACGGCTCGAATGATGATTGCAGCAGAGTCAGAAATTACAGAGACCAGAGTCTTAATGTCCAGAACCTTTTCACGCTGTCAATTTCAGTGAAGCTGCCCAAATTAAAAAAACTCTACCTCCGTCAAAATAATATCCAGTCGATCGATTTAGGAATGGGCCCACCGCTCACCGAAATCATGCCGAATGTTACTCACATTTACCTCTCCGAAAACAGCATCGATTCGATCCGTTTCATCGACTATCTTCCGGCAACGCTCACTCATCTATTCTTAGACTACAATTTAGCAACAAATTTTGAGGTGGAATCCCTGAAAAATTTGAAAACTTTGACGCTAGATGGAAATCAAATCGGAAGATTGTGCAACAGTTACGAATATTGTCTAGGATTGACACTCAAAACTGCCGTGAATTTGGAAAATCTCTCAGTTTCAAAAAGCGGTCTTCAAGAAATCGAATCAGATGCTTTTGACAACTTGCAAAATTTGAAAAAGCTTGATGTTTCTGGAAACCAGCTTCACAAAATAGTGAAACATACATTCGATAACTTGACAAATTTAACGACACTCAAGCTGGATGATAATCAGCTTGTAACTCTGCCAGATATTTGCAGCCTGGAAAATTTGGAACATCTCTCGGTGGCGAATAATAAAATCCGGGCGATCAGTAAATCGACTTTTTGTGGCCTGTCAAAGTTGAAGGTGCTAAATTTGAGTGGAAATGCTCTCCAGGAGATTTCGGTTGGGGCGTTTGATGAGTTGGTGGCTTTGGAAGAGCTGGATCTTTCCAAAAATGCATTTGTTTCTTTGCCGGATGAGTGGCTGTCCCCGGAGCTGAGTCTAAGGAGGTTACATTTGAATAACAATATGTTCAAGAATCTGGCAAGCTTGTCTTTGAGCAAAAGCAAGAATCTGCAGTACATCAATATTGGTGATAATCCGCTGACTTTGATAGATATCAAAATTTTGACGACTTTGCCGGAAAATACGACCGTAGATATTGGAAAAATTGCTAGCGCTCCGATGCAATTGCAACCGGATTTGATGTCTCCTTCTTATTGTGAAACTTGTCAACGTCATTGTCCTAGTCTTTACGGCTAATATTTGGCTCCATTAAAATTTTAATCAGAAAACTGTTTATTGTTTATGAAACTTTTGTAATTTTATCGACGGATGTAATGTAACTCATAACTAATTAATAAAATTTTATTGCTTTATGATATTATTTTTTATGATAATTTGTTTATTTAACATTTTTATTTTTAATGAAATATTTTAGGCCAATATTGTAACGGCGAAGGAAGCAGAGACAATAAACGAGTATTTTTAATTTAGTAGCATATCATGTTTTTATTTTATTCTATTTTTAATGATTGAAGTAAAAAAATATGATTTATCATACTAGTTTTGATATGTTTATCTTCAACTCCTACGCAGAATTGTTTAAAGAATAATTCTATAAATTTTTTTTTTAAAAACATCGTTGAAGGTATCAGTATGTTTTTTTTTTTATTTTTTGATGTACTACAATATGTATTTGTAGGAAAAGAATTAGTCAGCTTGATGATATCATTCTTTGTGTAAAAAAGCAGCTATGATGGCTCGAGCACGTTCAGTTGATTAAAAGAACTGACAAAGAAACAATTGCTTAATAGAATTTTTGCAAAAATGTCTCGTAAAGTATCACTTTTAATTGTGTTGTATTGTGTATTATGTTTAATTGTGTCAGTACATTGCAAATTAGAATACTTGTCAAATGAAAATGAACCTTCGAGTGAGAATGGATGCGTAAAAATGGTTGATTTATCAAACATGGGAATAACACGGTTGAAAAATAATTTTTTGAACAGTTCTACAGTAACACAACTTGATTTATCAAAAAATAATATTTGGGAAATCAAAAACGGCGCATTTGATAGTTTACCAAATTTGAATTTCGTTAATTTAACCGGAAATGTATTTCCATTTGGAAATTTAAATTTCACTGATTTTTCGGCTGTTGAAACATTGGTGTTAGACAGTTCAATTTCTAATTACGAGGATAAATCCGTTCATACTTTCCATAATGACTTTATTAGAGACTGCGATGTAATTTCAAAAAGGAAATATCATAACTATGGAAAAAAAATTGTTCTCTTGGGTTCAATGAAATTTTTTAAAGTAAAGAAACTATATTTGCGCAAAAATAATATTGAAAAAATAATTTTACAAGATATTGTAGCATTAAGCGATATTATGCCAAGCATTACTCATCTCTATCTCAACGAAAATTCTCTTCAATCAGTGGATTTCTTAACTTCAAACTTTCCTTCCACCTTGACTCATTTGCACTTGGAAAACAATGGAATTAGCTCCATTAAAACGAATAGATCAGTTAATAGTTTGAAAGTTTTGACTGTCGACCAAAATCAAATCCAATCATTGTGCGGAGCCTATCAAGACTGCTATGGAATATCAATGGACATGTTTGAACAACTGGAATATTTTTCAATTACAAACGCGAACCTGAAAAACATTTCACCAAGCTCTTTTAAATATTCGTTAGCTCTGAACTATTTAAATATGTCTTCTAATGCAATTGAAATAATTGAAGATAATACATTTCATAATTTAATTAATTTGGAGACACTCGATCTGAACTTCAATAAACTGCAAACTATTTCGTATATTTCTGGTCTTAAAAATTTAGAATATTTTTCAATTGCTAAAAATAGAATAAGCACTTTGCACAAATCAGATTTTGACGGTCTAACTAATCTAAAAATATTAAATCTCAGTCATAATAGACTGACTGAAATCATCTCAGGAACATTCGATGAGCTTGTTTCGTTAGAAAAACTAGATCTTTCTGCAAACAAGTTCAAAATTCTGTTACCTGACTGGATTTCTCCAAAAGTAAGTCTGAAGCACTTATTCTTGAATGATAACTCGTTTAAAAGTTGGTCAAGTTTTTCATTAATGGGAATCCAAAGTCTTCAGTACGTCAATGTCACTGGAAATCCACTCAAGTTAATAAATATAAGAGCATTAATGACTTTACCCGAAAATACAACTGTGGATATCGGAAACTTGAATACTATGAACTATTCATGAATGACTTCTTAACTTTTGTGACTATTTTTATCAAAAATAATGCTTATGGTTTTATATTTTTCTATCATTTTCCTACTTGATGTATCTTGACTAAAATTTTATTGAAATTTTTGTAATTTTATCAACAAATATAATAATGTAAATCATTAATAAAATTTTATTATCTTAAATATTTTTTTATTTAATGTTGATATTGGTACGGAAAATTTTTATTTCTAATAGTATTTTTTATTAGCTCAAAATTGTGACAGCTAAGTGAATAAATGATGAATAAATGTATCATTTTTACAACAATCTATAACTTTTGATTCTATAAATTTCAATTTTTTTTCTTATTCATTAAGAATATCTACGAGTAATTCCATACGATTCTTTTGATTATACTTTCATAAAATAGTATGTATAATGATGTCATTCTTTAAAAGAAACTTTCGGCTTGCGTGGATATTGGTAAAATTGCTAGTGCTCCGAGTGGATTTCCTTCTTATTGTAAAACTTGCCAGATTAATTGTCCTAGTCTTTAAGGCTAATATTTGGCTCAATTGAAATTTTAATCAGAAAACTGTTTATTGTTTATGAAACTTTTGTAATTTTGTTAACGGATGTAATGTAACTCATAACTAATTAATAAAATTTTATTGTCTTATGATATTATTTTTTTATGATAATGTTTATCTAAAATTTTTATTTTTAATGAAATATTTTAGGCCAATATTGTAACGGCGAAGGAAGCAGATAGTAAAAGAGTATTCTTAAATTAATTTAGTAAAATATCATGTTTTTATTTCATTTTAGTTTTAATGATTGAAGTTAAAAAAATATGATTTATCATACCAATGTTGATATGTTTATCTTCAACACTTTTACGTAGAATTATTTCAATAATAATTCGTTCGAAGTATTGCTATAATATAAAAAACCTTTAGAAGCATCAGTATTTGTTTTTCTTATTTTTTGCAGTGATGTGATTAGTAAGCACGAAATAATTTAACTTGGTGCTATCATTTTGGCTGTATATAAGCAGCTGAGAGTTCAAGACCGTTCAGCTGATTTAAATAACTAGTATAAAACTAATTGCTTAACAGAATTGTCGTAAAAATGTTCCGTAAAGTATTATTTTTAATGGTGTTGTGTTGTGTATCGGTATATTGCACAATAGAATACGGGCCGACTGAAAATGAACCTTCAAGTGAAAATGAAAATATAGAAATGGTTGATTTCTCTAACATGGGAATAACATGGTTGAAGAATAATTTTTTGAACAGTTCTACGGTAACACGACTAAATTTATCAAAGAATAATATTTTGAAAATCGAAAACGGCGCATTCGATAGTTTGCCAAATTTGAATTTCGTTAATTTAACCAGAAATTTATTTCCATTTGGAAATTTGAATTTAACTAATTTTACGGCTGTTGAAACATTAGTGTTAGACAGTTCAATTTGTTATTGCCAGGATGAATCCGTTTATACTTTTTATAATGACGTCCGTGAAGACTGCGATATAATTTCAACAAGGAAATATGAGAGCGATGAAAAAACAATTGTTCTTTTGGATTCAATGAAATTTTCCAAAGTAAAGAAACTATATCTACGCAAAAATAGAATTGCAGAAATAATTTTACAAGATATTGAAGCATTAAGCGATATTATGCCAAGCATTACTTATCTCTATCTCAACGAAAATTCTCTTCAATCAGTGGATTTCTTAAAAAAATTTCCTCCGACCTTGACTCATTTGCACTTGGATAACAATCAAATTGGCTTCATCAAACCGGATAGATCATCAGTTAATAGATTGAAAGTTTTGACTGTCGATCATAATCAAATGCTATCCTTGTGCGGAGCCAATCAAGACTGCCCTGGAATATTAATGGACGTGTTTAAACAACTGGAATATTTTTCGATTACTTCCGTGAGCCTCGAATACATTTCAACAAACGCTTTTGAAGATTTCATACAGCTAAACTATTTAAATATGTCTCATAATTTAATTCCTACATTTTACAACAATACACTTAGTTATCTAGTTAAGTTGAAGACACTCGATCTAAGCTTCAATAATCTGAGAGCTATTCCTTACATTTCTGGTCTTAAAAATTTAGAATATTTTTCAATTGCTAAAAATAGAATAAGCACTTTGCACAAATCAGATTTTGACGGTCTATCTAATCTAAAAATATTCAATCTTAGTCATAATAGACTGACTGAAATCAACTCAGGAACATTCGATGAGCTTGTTTCGTTAGAAAAACTAGATCTTTCTGCAAACGAGCTCGAAATTCTGTCACCTGACTGGATTCCTCCGAAAGTAAGTCTGAAACATTTATTCTTGAATGATAACTCATTTAAAAGTTGGTCAAGTTTTTCATTAATGGGAATCCAAAGTCTTCAGTACGTCAATGTCACTGGAAATCCACTCAAGTTAATAAATATAAGAGCATTAATGACTTTACCCGAAAATACAACTGTGGATATCGGGAATTTGAATACTATGAACTATTCGTGAATGACTTCTTAACTTTTGCGATTATTTTTATCAAAAATAATGCTTATGGATTTATATTTTTCTACTTAATGTATTTTTACTAAAATTTTATTGAAATTATTGTAATTTTATCAACAAATATAATAATGTAACTCATTAATAAAATTTTATTGTCTTAAAATGGTTTTTTTAATGCTGATATTGGTACGGAAAATTTTTATTTCTAATAGTATTTTTTATTAGCTCAAAATTGTGACAATAAAGTGAATAAATATATTATTTTTACAAGAATCTATAATTTTTGATTCTATAAATTTCAATTTTTTTCTTTTTCATTAAGAATATCTACGAATAATTCCATACGATTCTTTTAATTATGCTTTCATAAAATAGTATGTATAATGATGTCATTCTTTAAAAGAAACTTTCGATTGTTGATATAATTTAATATCTTTAAACAGTTCACACGCTTCGAATCCATTCAGTCTTCTAAAAAATTCGTAAGAGATCAAACAAATCAGTCTTTGATAGCTTCCAAGAGTATCACATTCAGAAATAATACTTTCGCTTTGAATAAATTTATCAGTTATCATTTTTACAATGCTGCGGAACTTGGTTTCAGTATTACTGTGGTGTGTGTTTGTGTATTGTGAAATAGATAATCTATCAGACGATATTATTTTAATCCGCGAAGATAAGTGCGGAGAAGCATTTGATTTTTCGAATATGGGAATTATGGTTTTGAAAATTAAATTTTTAAACAGCTTAACTGTAACAGAACTTGATTTATCAAAAAACAATATTTGGAAAATTGAAAAGGGCGCATTCGACGGTTTGCCGAATTTAAAGCACTGAATTTTACGGAGAACGTATTTTTGTTTCAACATTTACGTGATAATGATTTTCCGAGCGTTGAAAAATTGATTTTGGACAAAGCAGTAGTTAATAATGTTTATGATGATGATTTGGCTAACCAGTTCTACAACGGAGAGGATCACACTAATAATTATTAAGAATTCATGCATCAGTGCCACAAAATTGGAGATTACAAAAAAAGAAACCGGACTAGTTATATTTATTTTGACGCTTCGATGAAGTTTCCCAAACTTAAAAAATTGTATCTACGCCAAAATAAAATTGAGCTTCTGATGTTCCGTAATTTAGATTCTCTGAATCAAATAACGCCGAAATTGACGCATCTTTATCTTAGCGAAAATTATCTTACAGCAATAAACTTGGACAGTTTATCTCCAACTTTGACTCATTTGTATTTGGACAATAATAATATATCTCAGCTTACAATTGAGAGTTCTAACAACAGTTTTAAAGTTTTGAATATCAATGGCAATCAATTCAATGAATTGTGTGGACATTATCCTGGTGGCGGATGTGATGGAATATTATTGGAAAAGTTTCCGCAATTGGAATATTTTTCAATTGAAAACGTAGGTCTAAGAAACGTTTCAGCAAACGCATTTTTGTATTCATCTGCTTTGGTTTATTTGATTATGTCTCAGAACAACCTTAGTCAAATTGAAAACAGAACATTTCATGAATTAGTCAATTTGAAGACACTAATTCTAGACGACAATCAACTAAGTGCCCTTCCTGACCTTTCTAAGTTGAAAAATTTGGAACTTTTCTCGATTGCCCGAAACAAGATAAGTTCTTTGAGGAAATTTGATTTTGACAAGCTAGAAAATTTAAAATCATTGAATCTCAGCTACAACTTGGACGAAATCATTCCGGGAACATTCAATGGATTTGAGTCTTTGGAAGTATTGGATCTATCTGGAAATAAGCTTCAGACACTGTCAACTTTTTGGATTACTCCTAAAACAAAGTTGGAATGTTTATTTTTGCGTAATAATTTATTTTTAAGTTTTTCTAACTTGCCATTGACTGCGATTAAAAATCTTCGGTACGTAAGCCTTGCAGAGAATCCACTACCGTCAATCGCAAATACGAAGTCATTGATGTTCTTGTCTGATAATGTGACTTTGGATATTAATGGTGATCAAGTTTTTGTGTCAAGAAAATTTTTTTCGTAGAAGTATTATTTTTTTTTAGCATATAATGATATAATTCGAATAAAAAAACGATTTTGTAATTAATGTCATTATTTATCTCCAAACAGTCAATACAAGCTTCAGATCTATTCAGTTTTTTTCCAAGTTTTGAAACGATAAGTAATTAAACCTAATTTCGCATCAAATAATAAATTCTGCTACCACGAACAATCGTTATAAAATCATACCATCATAATTTTACAAAATCACATCGAATATTTAGACAATTCAACTCTCCATGGCCTATTAAGTCTGAAGAAATTAAATTTCATTTATCTTATGAAGTTGAATAGGTCTTCAGTGATTGAAGTATCAACGCTTTTTTTAGAAGGCAATTTCATAACATCACTTTAAGATAATAATAATCTAGTTGATTGGTGATACTACTTAAATTCTGTGAAAAATTTAAATCCATTCAGTGTGTAAAGATATTTATCGGAAGATCAGTGACATATGAATTCATGTCAGAGTATTCAAAATAATATATCGTTGTTTTGAAAAAATTCGTTCTCTTCAAAAATGCTACATAAGGTGTTTCTTATAAATGTACTATGGTGTGTATTTGTGATTTGTGAAATAGATCCTTTATCAAATGACAATGACTTCATCAGTGAAAAGGAAAGTGGAGAAACATTGAATTTATCAAATATGGGAATAATGCATCTAAAAAATACGTTTTTCAACAGTTCTACTGTAACACATCTTGATTTATCAAAAAATAATATTTGGAAAATTGAAAAGGGTGTATTTGACAGTTTGCCAAATTTAAAGTATTTAAATTTGATGGAGAATGTATTTCCATTCAAAACTTTGCTTGCAAATAATTTGTCGAATGTTGAAACTTTAATTTTAGATAAAGCAATAATTTTAGAAGATCAATCTACTTATTCGGAGCATTATAGGGAATACTCTGCTTATTATTATGATAATGATGACTTATAATTTTCTAATCGATGTCGCGTAATTGAAGATTACAACCGTAGAAATAAAAAAATGAGCATTTCTTTTGAGTCGTGTATGGAATTTTCAAAATTAAAAAAATTGTATTTATGTGAAAACAAAATTGAGAAAATAATTTTAAAAAATATCAAATCGTTAGGTGATATTATGCCAAGCATAACGCATCTTTATTTAGGCAAAAATGATCTTGAATCGGTGGATTTCTTGAAAAATTTTCCTCAAAGTTTAACTCATTTGGATCTGCACGCCAATGAAATACATAGTTTCGATGTTGGCAAGCCTGCCAATCGCTTAAAAGTTTTAAATTTCAATGAAAATAAAATTAATAAATTGTGTGGACCTCATGATCAAATTTATGACTCTGACTGCTGGGGAATGAGATTAAGAAGGCTTAAGCAATTACAATGTTTGTCGATTGTCAACGTAGGCCTAGAATACATCGCAACAGATTCGTTAGAAAATTTGTCAGAATTAATATATTTAGACATGTCTGAGAATAAAATTAGTGAAATTAACAACGCATTAAATAATTTAGTTCAACTGAAGACACTTATTTTGGAAAACAATCAATTGATTGATATTCCTAATATATCGAATCTTAAAAATTTAGAATATTTCTCAGTTTCAAATAATAATCTTACTTCTTTAAAGAGATACAATTTTGATAATTTATTGAATTTGAAAATATTAAAGCTCAGTCATAATGGGTTGACTGAAATCATCCCAGGAACATTCAATAAATTAGTTTCATTAGAAGTATTAGATCTTTCTTCAAACAAGCTTCAAATTTTACCGAATGATTGGATCACTCCGAAAATAAAATTAAAATACTTGTTCTTGAATGATAATTTATTAACAAGTTTTCAGAGTTCGTCAATTATCAAAATTAAAACTCTTCAACACTTGAACATTGGTAATAATCCACTGAGATTTATGATAAATTTACAAACACTTTGGTCTCTACCCGAAAATCTGACGATGGATGTTGAAGTTGAACAATATTTTGAATTACCATCAATGCCAAACATGAGAAATAAAATTTGGACCGACGAAATACGAACCATGACCATGCGAGACTTCGATTAGCATGATAAATTTTCAACTGTTTATGAATATTGTAATGGCTGCTGAGAATGATCAATTTTTTTTAATACATGATTTTTGTTAATGATTTCATTAGAAATAATAACTATAGATTTATATTCTTTTTTATATTTTACTACTTATTGTAATTGTACTCAAATTTTAAATAAAAATTTGATCGCTTGTTCTTGAATCTCTAATAATTAAATTATTTAAAAATAAATATTCACATAATTTATTGTTCCATTTCCAATTTGAAGAAAAAAACAATTTTGTAGTTACTGATGTCCAGTTTTCTTCCAAATTTTGAAACGGTAAGTAACTAAACCTAATTTTACATCAAATAAATTCTGCTACCACGAACAAATTATTATAAAAATGTAATTTCAATAGCAAATAGCAATGCAACAAGAGTTCCGCTGACTTGCGGAATAACTTGTCATTGAAGCATATTTTTCCACGACGAGATATTACTTTCCGTCTAACGTTGACATTATATTTATCTCAATCTCTTGCATAACAAGTCACCCGAGATTTTTATTCCGCAGATCGATAAACAGATAGTTTACATTATTATACTGCTCATGATCAGCAGTTAGTATCTCAAAGCATTTGCTAAGAATAAGTTCTAATAATGCGCTCTTTGCTTATTTTCTCGTTATGGTGTCTCTTTGTGCAAGATTCCATCGGAGGGGATTCATTAGACTTTTCCGGGATGGGAATAGCAACCCTGAGGAAGCCCTTCATAAGCGACGAACATCTGACGGATTTGAATCTATCACACAACCACATTTGGAACGTCTCGAGTGATGTCTTCGAAGATTTGCCAAGCTTGGTTTATTTAAACCTAAGCCACAATTTCTTTCCGTTTTCGCAGTTGAAGTTCAAAAACACTTCTGTGCTTGAAACGTTGGTTTTGGACGAAGCTGTCGTTGGAGACTTGGACTTCGATGTTACATACTTCGAAGAAGAAACATTGGAAGACGAGTATAATCGGTTGCGCGAAACCAAAGCTAAGCACAATTATGGGTTTGACATTACATTCACGCAAGATTGGACTCTGCCGAAATTGAAGCACTTGTACCTCCGAGGGCACAATATTGAACACATCAAATTTGCTGGTGTGGATGCTCTGGATCTGCTGATGCCCGAAATCAGTCATCTTTACTTGTCGAACAACAAGTTGATTACATTCGACTTGGAAAAAACTCTGCCGATGAGTCTGCAGGAATTGTACCTGGACGACAACAAGCTAACCAATTTCGATGCTGATAACTTGAACAACGTTGCAGTTTTGGCTCTTGATGGGAACAAAATGAGCAATTTTTGTGACATCAATGAACCGTGTAAAGGAATTACTTTGAAGCATTCTTACTCGTTAGAAGTTTTAAGCGTGTCTAGAATGGGTCTTGAAAATATCGTGCCTGATGCGTTCAAATTTTTGGTAAATTTGATAAAACTAGACCTGTCAGATAACGGAATCAATTCTTTCCCTAGTAACGCTTTGAGTGATTTGTTGAGTATAAAAATATTGTTCATCGACAACAACGTACTTGAGGCTGTTCCAGAAATCAAAAATCTTAATCATTTGGAGAAACTCTCGTTGTCGAAGAACTTAATCTCAGAATTGACCGAAAACTCTTTTTCTGGTGACTTGAAACAACTCAAAAGTCTGAATTTGAGCAGCAACATCATCACATCAATAAGTAGCGGAGCTTTTGATAAGTTAGGGTCTTTGGAAGAGCTTGATCTTTCTAAGAACTTGCTTTACACTTTGCCAAACGATTGGATTCCTGATAATGTTAATTTGCAATATTTGCAGCTTAAGGAAAATTTCTTCCAGAACTTTTCGAGTTTGGCTTTGGGACGGGCCAAAAATCTTAAGTATGTTTCTATAGGAGGAAATAGATTTTCGGCAATGGATGTTGGCTTATTAGCAGAGTTGCCGAAGACCGCGATTATTGATTTTGAAAATACTTTACCCTGATTTAAAAAAAAAAAATTTAATTTAAAAAAAATCAATTCATGCAAAGTGCATATCTATTTAGTAGTCAAATCAAATCTTGTTTAATTCATTTTCCAAAAATTTGCTGTTAAAATTTCAAAACAACTGTGTTTATATTTTTGAGAAAAAAATTGTTAAAAGTAGACATTAATTATATTTTTCTTATAGAAAATTTGATATCTGTCACCATAAATCAAAATTGTGTAGTCGAAATTCATCTGAGTCTCTAAAATTTTTGTTTCATATAATTTTGCATATTTGAAAATAAAACACGTTAATATACATAGTTATTTCTTGAATAAATAATAAAAATACCCGAAAATGTATTTCTTATTTCTTTTAAAATTGATAAAATTTTCCGAAAAAAAAATTGTATTACAAAACAATAAATCATAAAAAAACTTCTTTATAATAAATAAATTATCTAAAAAAATTCTGTCTCATTTTTATTCTTCCCGCCCAACTAAGAAAATCAAAATATACACTTTTTACAAAAATTCCCCGAAAAAATTCCTCAGCTCATCAATCATCAACCTCGAAGGACTTATAAGAAATATTGTCTCCAATATATACTCGTATTAATTCAAAAATAATATAGTTTACGTCCAAAAATAGAATAATCCCAAAAGAACTTTAGCAATTTAAGACCAACATTTCTCAGAAAGTAATCCTATTAAACTTAGACGATAATAAAATGAAAAAGGTATGTATAATCTGATAATCTTTATGATGATTTTCTGACAAAAGTCTGGCTCTTATTTATAATCATATCCATATAAATAACCAAAGCTTACTTTAACATACAATACAATACTCAGTCTCTTCTCTAGATTCGAAACTCTATAAGAAATCGACTCTGCTTTTCTTTTCGTCCCTTATATTATTATTATTATCATTATCCAGAACCCCACACACTCCCAGTACATCAGTTTACTCTTATACTCTTGCCCTTGCCAGCTGTAGACCATCCTGGCTAGGGTGTGGAGAACTTGAGCAGAAGGACGCAGGCGCAGCTTGATGATAAGCTCTAGGCGAGGGAAAAAGAACCGCCTGAGGGGTGCAAGCTTTTCCTGGTGTGTGTCTATGCTGAGACACACATTTATAGAATGGGTAGCTGTGGTGGTGCCTGACGATTAAGTGGTGGAAGTTGAGGGAGAAAGAGGGACTCTTCCGCGGGCGGTCTCGCCCGATGCATTTCTCTATCTTCATATCAGTGCTCAGTGTTCCCTCGACCGCGACTGAGCGTTCCAAACTCGGTTTGATTGTGAGTGCGTGTGTGCTCGAGGTCCGCGTGATGGGACCTCGTTGTCTCGTTCGTCCAAAGTTTCAAGAGTTTCCTCGGTAGCTGTCGATTTGGTATTACGTATATGACATTATGAGTAGATTGGAATATTGGTTATAGAAATGCAGGATTTATCACCCGGGGGGCGACTATTTCAAGTGTGTTTTATTGTTTTGGAGTAAAAGTGTTTTGTTCAATCAACCTTTTTTTTTTTTAAGATTTCGATAAGAGGGAATTCGGATTGAGAGTTACAGTGAGTTGTGAACCCGGTAGGGTTGCTTTGGATTTTTTTTTTGATTCGTTGATTTGATGGAAGAATTATAGATGATATTTTTTTTTTTAACTAAATTATTGGATTGAAAGAAAATTTTTTATTTTTTAAAATTTATTATTGATGATTTAATTTAATTATTAAGACAAAAATAAATAATTAAGGGTAGAGAGGAAAAGAGGCAAATTTTAACTGAAAATTTTTTTTATTATTTAAATAAAATTTTTTTAGATTAGAAAAATATTGAAAATTTCTTCAGATGGAAAAAAATTTTTAAATTTTGATTCATTGATTTGATGGAAGAATTAGGGATGATTTTTATTTTTTAACTAAATTATTCTATTAAAATAAAATTATTTTTTCAAATTTATAATTAAATATTTGAGACATAATATAATTATTGAGGGAAGAGAAAGGCAAATTTTTTTTAAATAAAATTTATTTGAAAAAAACTTTTGATAGAAAAAAATTTTTAAATTTAAAATTAATTAAAATCATTTTAAATTAAATTTGTCTTTTTTCTCTTCACTAAAAATTATATTAAATTTCATCCTAATTTTTCCAATAAATTTCTAGCAGCTAAAATTTTGAACAATCGAAATAAAAACCCTAGTGAGTGAACGAAATAAGTGAATGTCGAGAACACATTACTTCAAAAGATCATTATCTCCTTGTGAGATGTAACCATTCTAAATACCCCGACAAAGTCTTTCAAGCAAACTAGTTTAAGTGTCTTAAAAAAACAATAAAAATAAAAAAATGTCTCTGTACTCCCTAAACTGTACGGAGGGTCTGGTGATCCCGATGTGGTACCCTCAAGAGGACATAGGACTGAGCGACATAATAATCCGGGGAACGGTCTACTTCCTCCTGCTCCTCTACTTGTTCATCGGAGTCTCAATAATAAGCGACCGTTTTATGGCGGCGATAGAGGTGATAACTTCCCAGGAAAAGGAGCTAGTGGTCCGGAGGCCAGACCAGGAGCCGCAGATAGTCGTAGTGAGGGTGTGGAACGAAACGGTGGCGAATCTGACCTTAATGGCGCTCGGAAGCAGCGCTCCAGAGATTCTCCTCTCGATAATCGAAATCTGGGCGAAAGACTTCCAGGCCGGGGAGTTGGGCCCGGGCACGATAGTCGGTTCCGCGGCCTACAATCTCTTTGTGATAATAGCGCTCTGCGTGTTTGTGATACCGAAAGGCGAGCACCGGAAGATCAAGCACTTGAGGGTCTTCTTCGTGACAGCCACCTGGAGTATTTTCGCTTACGTCTGGCTGTACTTGATCCTTGCAGTCTCCAGTCCGGGAGTGCTCGAAGTTTGGGAGGGTCTGCTGACTTTCCTCTTTTTCCCAGCCACGGTGTTGACGGCCTACGTCGCTGATCAGCGATTGCTCATCTACAAGTACTTGCACAAGGGATTCAGGATGAACCAGCGCGGAGTTATCGTCCAGGGAGAGGCCAGCGACTCTGAAGCCGGAGTCGAGCTGGAAATCAAGGACCATGATGGTCCTCATCTATTCGTGGACAGAGTTGGGGACAGCTGCGGCCAGGAGGCCAGAGAATTTGAGAGCACCAGGAAGGACTACATCAACACTTTGAGGGAACTGAGGAAGAAACACCCCGCTCTGCCCTTGGAGCAGCTCGAGGTGATGGCTCATGAAGAGGTCCTGGGAAAAGGCCCCAAAAGCAGAGCGTTTTATCGTGTTCTGGCCACCAGAAAGATGGTCGGTGCTGGAAACCTTAGCAGGAAGATCAGCGAACGGGCACAGAGTGATCTCAGTGAAGTCAAGGCTGAACTTCAGAGGGCGGAAGCCGAGTGTGTTAATATTGATGATATTAATAAGATGAGGATCTTCTTTGAGCCTGCTCATTATACTGTGATGGAAAATGTTGGGACTTTTGATATTACTGTCACCAGGGTTGGTGGAGATCTTGATCAAGCTTGCACTGTTGATTATTTTACTGAAGATGGTTCCGCTGAGGCTGGTGCTGATTATGTTGAAGTTAAGGGGACTCTTAGGTTTGAACCTGGGGAAATCAGGAAGACTATCCAGCTGTCGGTTATTGATGATGATGTCTTTGAAGAGGATGAGTGCTTCTATGTCAAGTAAGTTTTAGTTTTTTTTTGGATAATTTTTTTTATGTTGAGAATTTTTTTGGAAATTATTTATGAAAAATATATTTTTTGATGATACTAAAATCACTAAACTTGAAGATTTTTTTCATAAATTAAAAATAAATTTTTAAAACTTTGAAAATTGCATTTGGGGAATTTTTTTGTAATAAATTTTTCAATAAGTTAAAATATAATAAACATAGGTAAAAAAATTTTTTAAATATATAAAATACATCCATTTTTTCCGTAAAACAAATTTGATAGCAAATTATTGGATTATTTTAATTATTTTTATAGCCCAATAATTTTTATTCACAAGATTGAATCCGAGTTTTTAACTAGAACACGTTTATTGTATTAATACTATTCAAATGATTTTAAAAAGTAACAAATAATCAATAAATTTTAAAAATATTGCACTCCTAGATTATTTTCCAAAATAATTCGATTTTCAACTCGTGATTCTCTTGGTAAATATAACAAAAGTTAATAAAAAAAAATCTCGACAATTATTTTTCCGCCCTGTATTAACAAATAAAATATTTGTACACATTTATCCTAATTATAATGGAAAACTAAACGAAGAAAAATGTTTATTATCTAAATAAATAATTCATAGGGATTAGGGCTAATGCTGATGACGCTCCTCTATTGACTGAGGTTTCATTAATCTGTTTGAACACAAGGGTCTATAAATGGTGTTAGGCATGTGTCGAAGCTATTAATTATTATAGTCTGTAGATTTTTCGCTGGATATCTGATTACAACAGATCAATAGTGTAAATAAATCCATTCTTAATGATGACAAGTACAACTATATTTAAAAATTTTAGGTATGCATGACGTCATCTTGCTGATAAAATTCCAGTCTTCATACATCATTAATTCGCTCAATTTCGACAAAGATAATCCCAACCTTCATCAAGGTTATTCTTGATTCTCTTCAATGAGGAATTTAGCAATTAATTCTGAAGTAATCTGCAGTATCTTCAGCGGTCTCATTAATGATTTAATTGAGTTAGTTTATTAACAATGATAATAACTAACTACATTGCATCTTCCGAGTATTTGGCATCTGGTATCAGCCATCAGGCTTCTGCCCATCAGTTGCTGTCATTAGATGTAATGATTTGTCGGCTTAACGTGTGGGCCGTTGAGTAAGTGGTCAGTTGAGAGCATGATAAGTATTTCGAAAGCCTGTTGATTGTCGAAGCTTAATTTCTAAACTATCTACCGATTATATATATAGGTGGATGGTTATATCTGCTCGTCACATCGAGGAAACACGATTATCGCGTGACGCGTAACAATCTGTCGAGCATGCAGTTTTGATGGAGAGTTCCTGAAGAGTTTTATTAATTTCGTGCTGGTGTATTTAAGCTCACCTCGTCGTTTATATCCCACGGAACAATACAACGTTGCGCCGAACAATGCAGCTCGTTAGTTTATATACAGGAAAGGACAACGACAGTGTTATACACATAAGATAGCCTTGATTCATAAATTGATCTCAATAGATATATCCAATGAACCCTTTTATGCGGTCTTACTTATTAAAATTGGTTTTGAGTTATGAGTTATACCTCGAGCGATATAATATACGTAAAGCGGGATATTGATTCTGCTCGGCTTTGTCTTTTTATATATTCAGACGTTCATATTATACGTTCTTGGAGTAATCGGATGATACTGAGTTGAGTTAGAGGAATTAACTATTTGGAATTACACTATTTTTCGACATTAAGTGGAGTTTGTTTTTAACTTTGGAATTTTAATGATCACATCAAATAAACTTTAATCTCTATAAATTTTACGACTTTAAAAGGTAAACAAGGATAATCCTTATTACCACGAAAATATTTTAAGCTTATGAAAATTATTTTTGTGTCTATTGTCGTAGAAATTAAACTTTAAAATTTCTATTGAAATTTATTTATATTATATTATATTATATTATAAATATAAATATTATATTATATTATATAAATAAAATTTATTTATAATTATATTATATGCTTCAAGATTAAATATAAATTAAAGTTACTAAAAATTTTTTCAAAAATATAATATAGTCCTAAATTCCAAGTTGTAGCCTCAAATATCAAGCTATTATTGTTTCACTTTAGTTATTACAATTCAAAATTTTTATTGCATATATAATTGCTTAAAATATTCATTTTATTATTTTTTCTGTGTTCTTGAAATGTTATTTATAATTAACTAATAATTAATAATTGAAAGTATTATTAATATTAATATTTAAAGTATTTTTTTTTTGATTCTTATAAATAATTTTTAACTGTTTTTATGGAGCAAATTAATTGAAATTTAAAATTGTAACTTCAAAGGAATTAAATAATCATATCCAACGAGATAATAAATTCATGAAGTTACATTAAATTTATAAAAATTATAAAAGTTTTAATAATAAAATTTATTTCCCTTGAAATTGTTGTAGAAAATTCAGAAAGTAATTCCAAATGAAGTTTACTTTGTCGAATAATTTTTTTGTACACAAAGCGCTGGGAAATTCATTCATGTATACTTTAAACAAAAAGAATTTACGAACCAGCGCGTTGACAAAAAATCTCATTAACGTAAGAAAATTAAAATTTCTCGGGCTTCTATAAACTTCACATCAGAGATAATTTATTGAATCAAAGGATTTGAATCACGATGGCTTTACAATTAAACCTGGCAAAAATGAGATAGATCGAAAAAGTTGGACAAAAAATAAAACATGTAATTTAGAATAAACTTGCTGACTAGACTTCGAAGGATAAAACTCCAAGGGATCACAATCCAAAAAACTCTGCTCAGAATCTAATGCGATACAAGCTCTTAAAGTTTTAAAGTTCCGAGTTTTGGAATTGTGTAAAAACATCTGGAGCTTTTACTCTTTTTTCACTCAACTCTAGATTCAAGCTCGCCATTAAGTCGGTGTAACTCCTAACCAGTTCTAGCATAGAGTCCATTAAGTCTTTACAGAGATGTAAGTCCATTATTTCACTCTGAGAAGCACATGCATTGTAAATTAAAGTGTCCTAATCCCAATACGAATATTCGGAATTACGTATTAGGTGCAGGCTGTAATTTTGCCATCGACTTTAACCGCAAATTCGGCAATAAATTCCCTCTGGTAACAGAGATCGGGTGGGTGTTAAACTTGATGGGTTCCTTTGTCGAACCCGAACATTCTCAGCGTTTTGTGGGCTGCTATCTACACAGTGAACAGAACAGTATAAGTTGAGTATCGCTGTTCGCAGTAATAAACTTGACTAGTTCTAGTGTAGGCTTCCGATAATCATTTGAGATCTCTCAAACGAAAATTCATTCTCGAGGACATGCTGCCGATTAGTCAACGAGGTTCACTGTTAAGTATTCGCAGTGTGTGTCGAGTAGTTTCTCCATTTCTCGGCATTATAATGCTCTGGTTGTAGTTGTAGTTTGCTCCTCTTGCTGTCTATCGTTTCGTGACATGCCCCAGTGGCTTCCACACAAATCCCTGATGGGAGTCCTGTTATCACTAATTAATGGATGAAATCTCAACTAACTCTGCTCTGATACCCGCAAAGAGGACATGAGTTATTCATTTATTTTATTATTTATTGCTAATTACTAATTTACCAAAAATTCCAATAAAGTTATTATAATTAACAATTATTAATTGGTGATTAAAAATACGGTAATTATTTACAAGTACGGTCAATCCTATTTTTGGCTATATCTAGGTGAAAAATTAACATTTTTTAATTTATTTTTTATTTATGATAAAAAATATCGTGAAAAAAAAAAAATAAAGATTTTGATAGCTTTTTTGCTTTTAAAAGTTGGAAAAAATTTTGGCAGTCACGTTTTTGGATAAAATTTAAATTTTTATCTCTTTTTGATGTTTTTAATATATTGTCTTTTGAAAAGTACAAAAAAAAAGTTTAATATCACAATTTTCTAAAAAATTTATAAATTTTTTTGAAAATTTGTTAAAATTGTAATAACCAAATTTTTTTTTTAATTGCTCATTTTTTTATGTGTTTAAAAAAAATATATATATTAATGAAATCAAATAGAAATTTCGTTAAAAAAATGAAAATCAAAATTGACCCCACTTGTAAATAATTACCAAAAATATTTACATGTAGCAGAAAATAGACTTGGCTCTCAATAATTCCTCATAGTCACTCCTAAAATAACAACGTTGTATTTATAGATCACTTTCATGTGTTTCTAAATTTTAATAAATTATTCTGTAGTCTCTCGTGTCGATGACTATGATAATAAACGCTCGTTACAGATAAAACATCCACCCAGAGGAGATATATACCGAAGCACGTGCCAGAGTGAATTAACTCGTTAAATACGAAACTCAGCCGTCGAGGGACAAGAGTAAAGGTTCGAGAGAGCGGTCTGCGTTCATCATTGATGATGCTTGTCCTTGCTCGTCATTGTCATTGTCATTGTTCTTGATCGCAAAGTGACACTTCCGCAATTTCCAGATTCAATATTTTATTTATTTAACTTTTCATTAAACTATCAATCTTGAGCTTTTTACGGAGACGTAGACATGATGATCCACTTAGATTAGATCTTTCACACTGTGATGGAGGATCCAATTGCATCAATCATCTATCTGAAAAATGTACCTGCTGCTTGTTACTTACATCTATCAACTGTCGAGCTTTGAAGAATAAAACCAAACTAAGACACTTGACCCGGTTCTTGGTTGTCGTTCCATGTTTGCCTTCATACTTAACTTGTCAGCGTGTTTCAATTTTGGAACTTATATTGGTATGGTTCACTACTCGCTGCACGTTAAATTTACTGTACGGTTTTCCCAACGTGACGAGTTAAATTACAGTGAATTTTTTTAGTGATCATAAATAAATATTTTTAAAGATATTGGTTGTAAAAATATCAGCAGAGAGACGAAATAAGGATAAAAATTAAAGTAGCAGATCCTTTATAATTTTTAGTTTTTTTAAGAAATAAATTAGTGCAAAAAAAATTGATATGTAGAAATTAAAAATGCAATTTTTTAAAAATTAGAGCAAAAAAAAATTAGAAAAAAAAAATTGACATGTATAAATTAAAAAAAATTAAAAATGCAATTCTTTAAAAATAATTTTTTAGAACAAATTTGTTTATTAAATAAAATTAAAAAATGTTCAAGTGACTGCTAACATTAATATCATGAAATAAGGTCAGAATTGAATTAAATTTGATGAATTATCTTTTTTTAAATAATTAAAAAAAGTTGGAGTTCATCCAAAAATTATTTGATGAAATAAAATTATTTTTGTACAATTTAAATACAAAATATTATTTTCCAATTGATAAAGAATTAAATGGAAAAAAATTCGATACTTTGTATCGTATGTAAATAGAGAATTATAATTGGTAATTGATACTGGATAAAAAAATTTAGCATGCGGATTTCATTGAAATTTATATAAAAATAATAAAAAACTTACAGGTCTGCTGTTTTCACCTTGAATATGGATTATTTTTCTCTCTTAATTGGGCCAAACAATTGTCAATAAAACACTGGATTAATAAACATAACTGTGATTTCATTTAAACTCGATCATCCTCTGAAAAATAAACATACTCATTATAAAATTCAACAATTAATTAAAATTTTCTGACTGGGTTAAAAAATAAAAATAAACTTGACATACAATTAATTTCAGGAGCTTATGGCTTCGTATTACTACATGTCACAAAATTTTATGAATACTTGATAATCTTCGTTCTATCACACAAAAAAACTCACACTCTACTAACACTTTATCCTTTTTTATCTAGTAATAAATTGACACCGCTCGTTTAAATTTCACCACTGAAAATATCAGACACTTGACAGTTCTCATTTTTATTTTTTTTTTATTCAAAATATTCCTACAAAAATTATTATTATTATTATTATTATTTATTTAATTGGCAATAAAATTTATAAAATTTACTCCAATTTTTTTTTTTATTAAAATTTATTTGACTAATTATTGATATAAAATAAATTATTTGCTACAAATAAAGTCAACTGTCTGATATTTATTTTAACGCGTAACTTTTATGTAATTATTAATTGATTTTTTTATTTTGGAGATAAAAAAACACTGAATTTTTACTAATAAAAGTGTTTGCATGACCTGTCAATAAATAAACGCGGCCATTTGCATTCTAATTACGCGAACCCGTTCTGTTGACTATTCGGAGCTTAGACAAAAAAAAAGCGCGTAAAAAAGTTTTAATACATTTTTAAATCACAAATTAATTTTTTTTATAATTAAATAATTTATATTTATTAATATTATATTTATAATATTTATTTTATTAGATTATAAATTTTAACAGCACATTTCACCGTTGAAAATTTTTAAAATAATAACGGACTTCCCCCACTCTACTGAGATTTAAAATAGCCGCGCAGTTTGGCCGCCAGGCGGCGTCATTTTTTTTAAACTGCGCAATAAAAAATGTAGTCCGTGAAATTGCTAGACAATGACGTTGCGTTTTGTTTTTTTTTCGAACCGTAAAGTATTATTATTGAAAATATTAAAATAAATAAATATAAATTATTGTTAATTTTGAATAACAATGAAGTTAAATATAAAAATTAAATTTCTTCGCCCGGTGTTTCTTCACATAACAAGGCAGAGGGTATACAAACACTCACTGATAACCTCGTAACCTCTATATCGCACTGTCATTATGTAATGGGTAATTAGATTCACTTACGCTTGACGAAGTAAATAAATAATAAAATACTTTAGATATAAAATCAGCAATTAAAAATTTTTTGTTTATAAAAATAAATATTTATTTATTTTAAAAAATACTTAAAATACTTTAATTAAATAAAAAATCTGAAGATAAAATCAGCTATTAAAAATTTTTTGCTTATAAAAATAACAATTTATTTATTTAAAAAAATTGTCAGATATATATTGCTTTTAGTTTCATATAAAATAAATAAGTATTTTGGAGTAAAATCACTGAAAAATCGATAGATGACTGTAAATGTACGGTAGTAATTATTTTAATTAATCAAAGCTGTCAGAACTTGTGAATATAATCAAATTTTGTGTGGATAACAATTATCGTTACAGATAATAATAGATGACGTACTGAAACATCAAACGAGTGACAGCTGTTTTGATTTCTCAAACACAAGCTGAGTTTTACGTTACAATTATCAAATTTGTTTGTTAAAGTTTAGAAATTTTTTATTATTACATTCGTAATTCTCAATAATACTGAAGTCAGCTATAACACTAGAGTTAGCCGACGTTTTTAATTATTAAATTAGAACTAAAAAATATTTTTTAAAAATTGCACTTAGAGTTTTTCAGGTTTTTTATCAATGAAATTTTTTTTTTATTATTTTGCAATAATTTTCTTAATAAAAAAAAGTTCTAAAAATTTTTTAACTTAATTTTCATAAGTCAGCTGACATCTAATGATTTTTAGGACTTTTTTCGACAAATAAATTATTATAGTAAGAGTTTTCTAAAAAATTCCACTTGTAGATGCCAAAAAAATATGAAAATTAATTCACCAGATTTTTAATAGTTTTAAGAATTTTTTAAACAAATAAATCATGGCCAAAAAAATTGACTTGTAGAAACTTAAATAAATTAAAAATCCAATTTTTTAGAAATAATTTTTCGGAGCAAATTTATTTATTAAAAAATTGTCAAGCGACTGCTAACTTTAATGTCATCAAAAAAATTTATTGTTGCTTTTTAAAAATTTTTTTTTTTAATAGTAACTTATTTGTTGTGAAAATCCAAAAAATTGACAGTTGTCAGCAGACTTTAGCTTCATAATTCTCAACGTGAAAAAAGTATGACTCAATATATGGTAAAAAAAAAATAAACAATAAATTTATTATTGTTTAGGCTAGCCAACGTCTCAGCTCCAGCAGACCTGGCCTCACCGAGTCTCGCGACAGTGATGATCCTGGACGACGACCACAGTGGAATTTTCGGGTTCCCGGAGGGAGGTGTCATCGAGCTGGTGGAGAGTGTCGGTCAGTATCCTCTGAAAGTAGTGCGCTACAGTGGAGCCAGAGGACGGGTAGCAGTTCCCTACAAAACTAGTGAAGGCACAGCGAAGCCCGGGAAGCAGTACGTCCACTGCGAGGGCTCTGTAATCTTCGAGGACAATCAAACCGAGTAAGTAAAGAAAAAAATTAATTTTTTTTTAATCAATAATAATTAAAATTAAATAATTATTTACAAACCATCGCGAGGTAGGTAGAGTTCGGGTAGTTTTTACGTAACCCGTGTCAGTTTCAACTCAACTGAAAATACTCGACAATTTATTCGCATTGTTATTATTCGATTCACGTGAACTAAAATCCAACATCAACATGAACAGAAGAATCGCTCGTGGGCGAAAAATGGTTTTACGGAATAAAACGAACGATCATGTAGAAAAATAACAAAACAGTTACTACTTTAGTATCGTTACTACTACTCTGATATAGCCGCGCTCTACGTATTACACACAGTAGTACACATCAGAGAAAACAAACTCGCTGTAAGTGGGCCAATGGAGGGAGAAAGAGCAGCGGGAAGCCCCAAGGGTGCATCTGAGTTACGTTTTATTTTTTATTTTTTTATCATTCCTCCACCTCGTGCAAACTTAAGCTTTAAATGCTTCCCGTTCACTGACTGGCTCGAGAGCCCTCCGTTCTCTCTCAATGTTATGCTAGTTTTACTGCAAATGTATTAATTCCTCTGTACTTTCTTTATTAGCTTTTTCCTTCATATCATGATACAGAAATTAATATTGAGCGTTTGGGTAAATATTTACAAGGGAGGTCAAACATTTTCATTTTTATTTTTTTGAACGGATTTTCTATTTGATTTTATTGAAATATTTTTTTTTTAATTTATAAAAATGAACAATTAAAAAAAAAAAGTTGATTATCACAATTTTAACAAATTAAAAAAAAAATTTATAAATTTTTTAGTAAATTGTATAATCAACTTTTTTTTTTAAATTGTTTGTTTTTTATGTACTTTTCAAAAAAAAAATATATTAACAACATCAAAAAAAGATAAAATAGAAATTTTATCCAAAAACATAAGAGCCAAAATTTTTTGCAACTTTTGAAGGTAAAAAAGCTATCAAAATCTTTATTTTTTTCTTTTACGATATTTTTTATCAAAAATTATTGAAAATGTTAATTTTTAAATAATTAATAAATAATTACTAGCGCTTGTTTTAGAAAGCTCTTAAGTCAAGATTTTCATTAAATATTTTTAATACTTTTTGTTGAGTTGTATGATTTTCTATCTTGTCATCAGATTTAATGTGATGTTAAGACATTCAGTATTTTTTTTTTCTTGACAAAGTAACAATCTTTTAAAAGCAATAAAAATTCATTTGAAATTCTTATTTTTAATTTTCTTGAGTAGTTTCAGTATACAGAGCAGTTAATCCGTGCAATAAAAAGCAATATAAATAAGAATTGATGTCAGAGTGATAACTTTTCCATGAGTTCTTTTCATCTAACTGAAAACTTACCACAGTCTATCGACTTTCGCTAAATAATTCACGATTGCAAATGAAAAAGTTTTTCTTTATAACAACCTATAAATACCCGTCGAATCGATATTTTTATAAATAGTCTTACAATATCTAATAATAGTTTCAACGGTGATTTTTAGTCTCTAAATTTCTAGATTTAGGAGCTCTCTAATAAAAGAATAATCTTTGGGATATAAATCAATATCCGCGACGATAAATATCAAATTTTATTGTATTATATTTGAAAAGTGGTGAAATTTTATCAGCTATAACGAAACACGTTAAATCCGCGGACTAAAATTTAATCTCCATTGAATTTGGCACGAGGGAAACGTTCGATCGCGAATGTAATCGGTTAAATCGGGTAAGATCGATTGGCTAGTAGCCGGGGGGTGGAAAAAAGGGGGTCGTGTATGCAAAGCAGACGGGCAATCGATGAGGCGCGTGGCCGCGGGCACCGTTAACAAACATCATCATTTCCACGTCTATACACCCACGTTAAGTTGTGTAGGCAGTACAAGCATGTATAGCTCTTGAAATTGTCGAAATTCTGGCCATGTCTGGTAGTCATAAACTGAAAGTGCAGTTGAGAATTCGGTAAAGATAATAAGCCAACTTTTCTCCACGTGCTTGTCATTTTCCGACGCTTTGTTCCCTTTTACTATGCACCGCTGCCATATCTTATCTTCTGAGATTTCCGACACGGATCCGCTGAATATTAAAACTCTCCTCAGTTTTTTTCTGTTCTGTTATGCTGCACTTATTTTCATTCTAAGAAATACGGAGAAATAAAGATGGAAAATTATCCAAGTGGTTGCTCGTGATTTATTTCTTTACCAAGCTGTTTGATCAACGGCTTGAATATTTTTGTAATAACTTATCAGTTATTTATTTGTTTAATAAATTATGCTACAAGCATCCTAAGCCAAACAAATGATTAGCTTACTAACTTGGAAAAAATTTAGAATTTTCATTTTTACATGTCCCTTGGAAGGATTTTATCTTAAATTTTTTTTTCCAAGTGTAAGTTTTTGGGGTGGCTGGAGGGGTGGTTTTTGTGTTTTGAGGGGCTAATATATCATTTTTAGGGCTCACTGTCTCTATTCGAAACTGAAAAACCATTTTCAGTTTCAGGAGCAAAAAAAATTTTTTTTTGATTTTCGTTCATAAATGAACGTTCGGAACTTCAGGTACATAATAAATTCTCTAAATGCCCTGCTTTGCAAAAAATTGCAATACTGTTAAACTATTTCAATAATAAATTACTGTAAATTATTGCTATAGTTCAGAAAAAAATTAGGTCACTTTTTTACCGTTTTTTGGCTATGAAAAATAGAAGAATTCAATTATTCATACTTTTTTTAATTTTATTATAAAAATTCAAACTTTAAAAATTTTTTTAAATTCATACTGCATTTTTTTTATTCTAAGCTGTCTAAAAAAATATAAATATAGAATTTTGTAAATTTTAAATGAATAAATCATAAATGTACCCTAAAGAAGAATAAAATAAAAATGAAATTTCAATTTTTAATGTTCTAAAAAAAGATAAAAATTACTTACATAAAAAAATTTAGAGTTCAATAAAATAATTTTGCATACCCTAGATCCATCTTTTAACTTGAAATTTTCTAAATCCTCCAGCAACCCAGCACTATCATTCTCTAAAATCTTTATCTCCATAACAGATAACTCGTTATCTCTCGACTGTATAAAATTACCGTTTAATTACCCGGAGGATCAAAGTAATATTATTTTCTTCTGGGTTGATCTCAGTTGGATTGGAAACGGTCTGCCGGGGGGAATTTTATTCCAATACCAATACCAATAGAGAATAAATGTTATCTCACTTTAACCAATCGGCTCGTCACCACCCTCTGCTCTTCTCTCCAGTGATTACTCGAGAGACCACATTCGGTCATGCTCGGGCTGGTCGGGTCTAGGAGGTGGGTGGCTCATTTGAAAGGCGAATTTGGTCGCTTTCAGCGGTTAAATTCAATAGCGGTGGTTACTCAATGCAACTCTTAAAGTCTCTACATACATAAACCCCGACAGACAAAGTTATTCTCGTGTATAAGTATGATAATACTCGCCTGTAGAACGTAGAAGTGCTCCGTGCGCCAGAGGAAGACATAAAATATAAATTTGAATTTAAATTTAAGGTCACGAACCAATTTACTCGGTATATAATTAACATTTATATATCCGCGTAATGATACTTGTTTAAGCTCGATAGTTTACACCCCGATTTAATGTCTGCCAAACATTTATTAAACCTCTCTCCTCACGAAATTATAAATTGCAAACTTTAACAATGACAATATTAAAAATAATTATTATTATAATCTGACGGTATAACTTATCTATTGTCCTCACGCACCGGTATTTCATATTTATAATCTATATTATTAAGAGAATAAGCAAAATTTTTATGGTTAAATTTGGTATCGTTCTCGCTATCTCTAGATACATAGTTAAGGAATGACCCTGTATCTTGTGAACTATTGACATTTTTAAAGATATAAGCTCATCATGATGTTGTATTCATCAAGACTTTTCATTTAAGTACCCACATCAATTTTTCATATATTTTATATATTGAAAGTGGGTTTCGTAGACCGTCAATCACGCAAAAACTACTGAACGTATTGACATAGGACTAGGACCATTCGACGCAGAATGAATTGTAGAAGGTTATAGGCTACTTATTTTTCGAATTCCATTAATCCTTCACCATTTTATTTCTATTTAACTTTGATAAACATTTTTTCCCGCCGATAAAAACAAAAGACAAGCATTTTTATTTAATTCATTTGTTTTTTTATCGGCATGAAGGGTATTACGTTTTTTTTTTTTGAGAATTTAGTTCCATCTACCATCGCGTGGGCGGATGCGTTGGTGGTTGCGTGGGCAGATGCATGGGCGAATGCGTGGGTGGAAAATTCCACTAATTATCTCATTTAGGCATGAAGGGTATTACGTTTTTTTTTCTTTCTTGAGAATTTAGTTCCATCTACCAACGCGTGGGCGGATGCGTGAGTGTAATATATATAAGCGAAATAGGGTATCTTTGACTAAAGTTGACGTCAAAACTACTGAAGCTATCGGGATGGGACTGCTACCATTCGACGCAGAATTTTCCGTAGATGGTTATGGGCTATTTATTTTTTGGATTTAATCAACCATTTCTCATTTTTTTTACGATTTACTTTTATATACATTTTTCCCGCTAAGAACAACAAAAGATTCTCATTTTTTATTCATTTGTTTTTAATACGATTTTCTTTTGTTTTTATTACATAACCTTGATATTTGATTGATTTAACGTCATTTGAAAAAAGTTTAAGAAAAAGAAGATAATTATTTTTGGTGAACTAAGTGTCGAAAATTTATGTTTATATGCTGATCGTATGTTTAGTTATGATAATTATCTGAAAATTAATTGGTTTCATGAAATGAAATAGTTAGATATCTATGAAATCTACTGAAAATGTTGTTGTTTATAAACTAGAACTTTTTGAAACATGAAACTTCGACCATATCTATTAAGATTTAATAACATTTACTAAAAATTTCCTTACAGCAAACGTCTCTTTAGCAGCGGGAAAAAAGTAATTGCTAGGTTTCTAAAATGCAACAAATGCGACTTGCAATGACTTTAACTAAACTTTCAATACTCATTTGGAATCTGTGCAAATCAAAACAATACTCTAATTAAATTTCAAGTCTAGATCTAAAAATGCTATTTTATAAAGCGCCCAGCGAAGCGGGCGGGTAACAGTTAGTTATATATATGTATATATGAAAAATATATATAAAAATTCATGTGGGTACTCAAATGAAAGGTCTCGATAAGTGTAACATCAGGATGAGCTTATATCTTTAAAAATGTCAATAATTAAGAAATTACCTTGTATCTCGTGAACTATTGACATTTCTGAAGATATAAGCTCATCCCGATGTTATACTCATCGAAACCTTTCATTTGAGTACCCTCATGTATTTTTATATATATTTTTCATATATACATATATATAACTAACTGTTACCCGCCCGCTTCGCTGGGCGCTTTATAAAATAGCATTTTTAGATCTAGACTTGAAATTTAATTAGAGAATAATAGTAAAAAAAAAATAAATTAAACTATATTATAGCAAAATTTCCAATTATCTTGTAGACTTTAAATTTGTAATGAATGTCGAAATTATGGGCCTGACTTCGTCAGTTTCTCCTTTGATTTTAAAAATTCTTTCCTGAAGAACAAGAAAAGGATAAATTGCTATCTTGGAAAAAGCAAGTTGAAAACTGTAGCAGCTCTTAAAATTTAAATCAACAAGTTCTCTGGTTGATTGAGCTTTATACTTCGTATTATTAATAATTAAATAGTACGTATGTATTGACTCCAGTGTTTCACCAACAATAACTGACAAGGGTTGCTCACTGATGCCATAAGATTTACAGTTTGCTTGTCTTTTTTTCAAATATACTTCAAGTTCTTTATCACTCTAAAATAAAAATTGAAATTATCATTAATATTATAAACCTGAAATTGATAACAAGAAGGTGAACAATCGATAAATACCTTTGAGTGGTGAAGAAATTCTTCCTGGACATCCGACTTTTTTGGACGATACGGATCGTTTTTTGGAGTATATATTGGCGGTGGACAGGGCAATAATAGTGGCAGTAACCGAAAAACTATCAAATCTTCAAAATCTATAGAAAGATGATTTTTTTATAAACATTACAGTCTAATTATTTATTGGTTGCATTTTTTTTTTAAATTTATACCTTGTTGGTCTTTTTTGGCTTTAGCAGTTTCTAGTTTTGATAAAAGTACTGCTATTTCTTTATCGAGTTTTTTTTTAGATTTACAAAATCTATATATTTCATCTTTGAACGAATCAATTTCAGTTTTCAGTAGATTACTCTTAGATGAGTGTTGAGTGTTGAAATCAATGTTTATCTAAAAAAAAAAAAAAAAAAAAAAAAAAACACCATTAAAACAAGAAATAAAACCTTAATAAATAAATCAATACTTACTAAAATCGGTGCTTTTTGGATATTTTGCAAAATTGGAAAACTATTTATGTATTGCACGCTACTTGTTGACTTATTTTCTATGAGTCCTTTAATCCTAATAACGGATGTATTTTTCCAATATAATTCAATTGAATTCCACGGGTCGATATTATCTTGTAAAAAATCCAATTGCTGATTTATTTCATCAGTAACCTCTATGAAACCAAAATAAATTGATAATTAATGATTTTTGACTCTTTTGTGAATATTAAAATAACAAAATTACCTGGACAACTCAATTCATCGTAAAATCCCAAATGCACTAAAGATTTTTCGATGTGTTTTCGTTTCACTCCTCGTGAATTGATCGCAACTCCTGATTCCAACAAAATACTTCTTAAATGATTGTACCTTTGGTACAATTTACCTTTAGCTAAGATTTTTTTTTTTGCGATTTTGTCGTAATAATACGGAACGTAGTAAGTTTGTATATTCTCTGTGCAAAACACTTCAACAATTAGCTTGCTTAGATTGATGAAACGTTCAGATGACAGTCTAAAAAATTGTAAATAAATTACTTATAATGGCTCATGATTGAATCAGCATTGTAACAATTAAAATCTCTCGAAATCATGATAAAAATGTTGTTCAAAAGGAAATTCTTGTACATGTACAGTAAGGAAATAAATCATTAGATTGAATTTTGTCTGGAGTTGATAGAAATAGCTTAGCAGAAAAATAGCTTACTGTAAGTCTGTATTAGATCGTATTTCAACATGCAGAATAGTGTCACATAATAAATTTCGATAGTAATCAGTAAGCATGTGATTTTTTTGAAAATAAGTTAACACACAAACGCCTGTAATGGATTGTCTTAGAGATTGTGTCAAATCACTGATAGGATTGCATAGTTCTAGGGAAATATCAGTGTTGTCTATTGTTTCGAAAGGATCTAAGATATCAGCTTCTACTTCTTCAATCAATACATCGCCGGCTACAAATTTAAACAAATAAAATGATAGACATAAATTCACAATTCAATTAAATAAAATGATAACAAAAAAAAATTTTTTTTCAAATAATTTAAAGTTACCTGATGGAACCTGGTCAACAACGGTATTATGACTACTATCATTTGCAAGTGTGAGATTCTGTAGGAATTTAAATTAATTATAGTTTATTCAACTTAATCATAAAATAAAATAAAATAATAAATTTTGCCCACTTCAAATTTTTCCGAATTTTCATAATGCTGTATAAAATCTGACCATCTTTTTTTAAAAATCGCTCGAGGTCCCGCTTTGTCAAATAAGTCTTTAATAGTTTCGTCGTCGAGGCATAAAAATGCTTCTTGAGTTATCTTTTGTTCTACAATTTATTTTTATACATGAATGTGTGTAGAAACATTTAATTTGTATATTTTTTTTTTTAAATGGTACATGAAAAATAAATAAATATTATCAAAAATGTGATACTAAAGTTAGTTGACAACTGTCAATTTTTTTTTTTTTTAATTTTATAACAAATCAATGATAGTAAAAAATGCTTCTAAAAATTTTCACTACGAATTTTTTTTAATTCTTAATTACTTATTTTTTTTTTTTATTTATCCATACAATTTTTAAATAAAAATTAACAAAAGATTAGAAGAATGAAATGTTTTGATTTTATCATCATGAGGCTTGGGGTTGGTTGTTCATATTTTATGACAAATAAATAAGTATTTACTTATCAATAAATTGATTTTTGTACCACTTTTATGTGGTCCGGATAAATATGTTTTGTCCGGTAAGAGGGCGTTGTAAGAGAAATGTAGTTGGCGATTCTAGCTATCTAACAGATCGCTCCAGTAGCCATACCGTATTGCTGCTGTAGGAATGCATAATGCTACAGTAACTTTCTACGAGTAGGTATCTAATAGATGGCTCCAGTAACAATATTTTTTTTTCCGTGTATATCTCGCGTGTCACGTACTTCTGCATACGAGAATTTAAACTCGTAACTTTTCAGTTCGAGACGGCTCTGCTCATAATCCGATTACTGTAGTCGTATTCCGGAATTTAAATACGGAATTTTGGAGCTTTATTGAAATTACAACTTGTTATTATGTTAACTTGGTAAATTTAGGCGTGAAGTGATTACATATTGTGGAATGTAGTAAAAAAATAGAGAAAAAAGATGTCTTGATTCAAATTAATTGTTTTTTTGATATTGAAAAATTTTATTTAATTATAAAATATTTCGGGTTAAAAAATTGAATAAGAAAAATTTTCTAGATTAAATTAAAATTTTTTTTCTATGCGGTTAACTTTGTACCATAAAATCAATACTATCAAAAAAAAATTTCAATTTGAAATTCTTTCCAATCTATAAAACAAAATAAATTAACAGAGTCACGTAAAATTCGTCCCCGACAAGTAAAAACTAAAAAGAGGTGAATTTTTTATCGTCTCCCCGAGTCGTATCTAATAATTTCCATTGTAATTGCCGGAATAGAAGTTGAGCGATAAATTTAAAAGTCGATAAGTCCGTTTTTATTATTCTTCTCTATAAATCATGGCTCTTTATTCATATTTTAAATCCGTCCCTTTGTTTCTACTCAGCTCGGGTCCAACTAGAGTCATTACTAAAAAATATAATAATAAAAAAAAAAAAAATCCTTTTATATAAAGTTATCTTTATCCGGCAGGCTGAGACTCAGCTTTAATCGGCTTGATTAGATTGCTCACGGACGTGATTTAATCGTTGTGTGACAGCAAACGCACGCAACCAAAAGCCAGCTCTCTAATCCACTCCTTAGATAAACCAAAAAATGATAATTATTTCCTACTTTTACTTTCCTCCTTCTATTCTTTAATTCGTTAATTACCGCTTGACATTCGACCAGAGGCGAAATTTTTTATTAATTTAAACTGAAAATTTTTAAATAAACCCAAAAATAAACAGCAAGTTGCTTTGAATTTTTTTTCGCTCTTCATCTTGTTAATTCAGAGCACTTGTCGGCATTTCAAGTTGAAAGTGCACAATAGGGTCGAGCAGAAATAAAACGATACTCAGTACTGAGAACTATGTACACTGTACGTCATGCCAATATCGACATTATGTTATATTGCCGTTTTATTTCTTCTTTCTTTTTGCTCTTACTCCCATCGCCGTTTCACCTTTTTTGTTGTACGTTAGCTTTTCATATCTCTTCATCGCTACCCTATTCTCACTCATGCCCTCTTTCTCGCGATCGACGTACAATATACAATACACAATACTACTGACTATAGATAACAATTCACTTGGAGATATTGCATTTCAAGCTTTTCTATTGTCATCGCGATTATTAGCTAACTATTTTATAAACCCACTTCCTCTTCCTCTTCCTCTTCACTTTTCTTCCTTTTCCGCTTTTTTTTTTCGTCTGATGGCTCGGTTAAAATAACATTGACCGTCAGACAAAAAGATCTGACATTTAGCCTCGACTTAACCGAGAGATTGCTTTTAATTCCCTTTAAATTATCACTTACTCAAGTAATTTCATTCATGAAAAAATTTTTTTTAACTCTTGAATTTCCAATTAAGTTAACATTAGAATTTTTTAGTTTCAATTTTTGTCTCAAGCTATTAAATAAATTTTTTTTCATTACACACTGATAGAAGGATTTGTTTATAGTTTAAAATATTTAACAAATCATTTATTAGAGACCACTTTTTAGCCCTTAAAAAATATTTCTTAGTATTTAAAAAGATTCATTAATATTTAATAAATGAATATCAGATTTATTAAATACAAACAAATCATTTTAAATACTAAGAAATATTTCTGTAATACTAAAAAGTGGTTTCTAATAAATGATTTGTTATTAACAAATATTTTTTAATACAAATAAATTCTTCTATCAGTGTACAATTTTATAAATATTTAAAATTTTTTTTAAAATATTGCCTTTACTTAAAACAAACATTTCCTAAAAAATTACAAACTCTCGAAAACTATTACATAAAATGAAACATATAACTCAAGCAAACTTTCTTCTCCAAATTCCCATTTATCCCCAGAAATCACTTCCATCTATTTTCCTCTCGAAACATCAATACCAAAAAAACTAACGAGCTCATTGCTCTGCTGTCCAGCTAAGCATCAAGTGGATACATCTGGAATGTTTACATAGGAAATGTATTTGAATTAGACATGAACCTGAGCAACTTGACCGTCTCGAATTGATCCCTAGGAGCCGTACGTGCTCAAATATTAGCATCCATACTTTCTGGCATGATATCAGAGCATAAAATTGAAAACGATTTACTGCTGGTTTGACCTCAATAGTTTTTACCCAACAAAACTTTACATACACATAGACAAAATATTTGCGTAACGCCCGCGAAAATAAATATTGATTCAAAGTGTATATGCATCAGCTTTAAAGAAATATTGTCCCAGTATTGACATTTACAAACTCACTTTAATAACTCGATTGTGTATTTATTGAGTATTGTTTCAGAAATTTTACAACACTAGTCAATAGTATATTTGCTTTTTCCACCGCAGTACTGTCTGGAATCCATTACCGAACCAATTAATCCAATATTTTATTAATAACTTACTTCTGTTTTTCAATTAACAGCCATGTTCATGTCTGCCTGTCTTTATTCAAACATCGTACTTATTTGCTTAACAAATTCAAATCCAACTAATTAATACAATTCCCCACACACGCGCGCATTTTGCATTATATTCAGATTATCGCTAATTGCTAGTAAAAATTTGACTCGCAAACTAAAACCCAGAGCTTCGAATGCATAATTAATAAGTTTATGTTTTACTTTAATTTCTCTATATATATTTTGTTTTTATAGTCGAGTAATTAGTGCTTCGTTTTATCTGTTTATAGAATAATTATACAAAGATACCTTCCGTAAATTATAATATTTTAAAAGGATTGATTATGCAACCGCGGTAAAAAGTTTTATTAATTTTACCTCACCAAAATTACATTTTTTTTTTATTTAAAAAAGTTTGGAAAAGTCAAACGAGATTCCGATTTTTCAATATTAGCTTTAAGAACTCACGAAGTAGACTTTGTTACAAATCGACTCTCATCAGCTACTGTCAAGAAAGATAAACCCTATTTTTAAAACATAAGTAACTTGTATTTGAAAATACCATTACAATTTGATTTATAGAGATCAATAAGTCAAAGTTTCTTTTATTCTTATAAAGAATTCCAAATTTCTAAAAAATTTTTGCAAGAAATATAATCAATAAAAAATATCGACGGTCTAATAATTGGCGATTTGTCTAACTGCTTATTTTTTAGGGGGTGATTTTTTAACATTTTGATGCAGCAAAATTCCAATTATAAATTATTTGAATGATTTAAACCTAAATATCATATCTTTATTAGATATCAAATAGTTTTTTAAAGTGATAATAAATTTTGAACTAATTGTTTTTTTTTCTTACAAATAAAAGATTCTCTAATATGGAGATAGACGATTTGCTAATTAGAACGTCGATATATAAAAATGAACATCAATTTTAGATATTTATAAAATGATAAATACGTTTTCTATTTCTTCGCTGACAATTTTAATTGCTGAAAATTTACTTCATAGTAAAAATTTACTGCCTGAGTTTTCAGCTTTGTATGTTGAGTCTAAATAAATTTGAAACAGAGTAATATCTCTTAAAAGTTTGTTCAGTTTCTCTTCAAAAGAACCTATTGAATCAGCCTTTTTCAATGGTCACTTACGGTTTATTTTTTTCCCTTTTCTCAACTTGGAGTTGTATGAAACAGAACTACCTGTAAATAATCCTTAATCCCCGGGTAAACAATAAAATCGACCTTATAGAGTTGAAATTCTTCCAAATGGTTTTTAAATCCTGCATAAACAGTAAAATCAACATAAAGTTAAGCTTCCGTGAATACAATACTAAAATTTCTATAAAACTTATCCCTATCATAAATAAATCCATAAAAATATAATTATTTTTACCATAAACAAAAATCCCTCCATATGTAGAACCAATTGATCAAAATTCGGGAGCAATAAAATTCACAATTTTCTAGGGTGAACCTTTTTTTGTAAGCAACGTTTTATTTTTCTCGACTTCCAATAGGTTTATAGGGTCTATTCTGCATGAATATAAACACACATTGCAAACAGATGGATCTGCATATGCATAAGTGCGATAAATGTATTTGCAGATAAATTCACTGTATTTTCTCTCTATGCACTCTGTTACTAATGTCCCATACAGAGTTAACGGCCCTTGTCCTCTTTCGTGTTATCGGCAGATAACGACCTCTCAGACGATCACCGTGACGTGGTTAGTTAAAAATAAAAAATACCGTAAATCACGTTTAAAATTTTAATAAGTAATGAGATTATACCTAGTTTGGCTTCAAAGGCTATTTAAACTTGTGTACATTCCATTTTAAACGACGGAATAGAAAAAAACTCTACTCCTACTTGCGACACAAATTTATAAAATATTCATTCGAGTCTCACTTTGCAGATTTTTTATTTAAAGCAAAAGCATCAATTTTCACACTGAATATTTCACTCTTGATTTTTAACTTTATTCAATATAATTGATCAAGAAAACCTCAAATTTCGGTATCAATTTTTTTAATTATTCAAAACGGGGTTTGTTTTGAAAAAAAAAAAATCTTCCATTTTGCTTCAAGCTTTTCTTAAAACTCGCTGTCTTAATTTGAAAACTTTTAATTCTTCGATTAAGGGTAAGGTAAAAAACCCAGTTACTGACACTGGCCTAGTTATTTGACACTCGCAATTTTATTTTAATTAAAAAAAGAAAATTTTCTCAAAAAACCAATTATCTAAAAACTTATAATTCACAAATTGTATTTATTGATTTATTTTTTTTTTTTTCCAATTAAAATAAAATTGTAAGTGTCAACAAAAAAAAACTTCATATTTTTTGGACAAAAACAATTTTCTTTATCAGAATTCAAAAGAAAATTTAATAAATTAAATATATTTTAAAAAGTATTCGATTTTTGATAATATATAAAACATCACTCGAAAATTGTTTGTAATCTTGAAACAAGTTGTTACTATCTCCAATGAATGTTACATAAGAAATAGTTGGATAGAACATATCGACATTCTAATTAGCAAATTGTCTAATTCCATTTTAGAGAATCTTCTATTTATACGAAAAAAACAATTCAAAATTTATTATCACTTTAAAAAACCATTTAATATCATTATTGTCTAATAAAGATATAATATTTAGGTTTGAATCATTCATATAATTTATAATTGAATTATTACTACATCAAAATGTTAAAAAATCACCCTCTAAAAAATAAGGAGTTAAAAAAATTGCTGATTAGACCGTCGATATTTAAAAATATCAAAGTGCTTCACAGAATTCTTACAATTCTCAACTGAAGAACTTTTTCTCTTCAAGTTCAATTTTCTAGCTTTAATTGGTGAATTTTTAGAATCGACTCAAAAGAAGAGCGCAATTTTGAAGAAAACCCTTTTTTCAAATCAATTATTTTTTTTCTTTTTTCCGTTTAACCAGCCACTAGTGCTTTAGTATTAGTTACTATCTCACGTTCGTCGAAGCTTGTTTTATTTGATTTCTGCAGTCTTCGTTGGCTGTACCTTTGCTTACTTTGTGTGCTCCAGAACTCATAGTATTAACTGAAGACCGAGTAGAGAACTGGCGCTGTATATCAACTCTATATAATACGAGCATAGTTGTATGAAACGAGTTGCCTCTACTACTGTGAAGATCGATGACTGAGACAACCAGGATTTACAAGAGAAGACATACAAAATAAGACATGAGCAAATAAATTTAAATTATTCGTTATTTATTCTCCTTTCTCGTCTAGAATTATTATTATTCAGCTCTCGTAGCAGTTTCTAGATCTCCCTACCTGGTACGGCTTATTTATTCCTCTTCTTGTTCATATTCGTCGTCCTCTGGGTACTGGTACCTTGACGACACACCGAAATATATTATTTGGATTTGCGAAAGAGGACGTTTAGGAGTGCCGGTCTTATTTCCGATGATCGAGAAGCCCTCCATCACCCGGCTATCGGCGTGAAAGTAAATTCAATTTGTCTCCGCAGGTCTCCAAGGCGACGATGCCACGGAATACTTTTCCACTGGTGATACTTACAAGGGAGAGAAAGAGATGGAGAGATAGATCACTGGTGCGATAGGGTGAAATGAATAAGGGGCCCAATAAGGGAAATCCCAATGAAACGGCACCCCAGCACACCAGTTGGAGACTTATCCACCACCGCAAAGGCTTTCCATTTCCGTTACACTCTGCTAGGGGAGGCTCTTTCCGAGCTTCATATCATGCACGAACGCTAAATCGCATCAATAGACATAACATCCACATCTGATACTCGATACTCCGCAGACTGCCGATGTTATGTTTTTAGAAATCTTAATATTATTCCGAGGTTTTAGCGGAAATGAAATAATGTTCTTTATGATTTTTGATAAGATATCAAAATTTAAAGCTTCTAAAAATTTTTACTTGATAATTTATGCTTTTTATAAAGAAATTTTACTATTTTAATCAGCAATAATCACTTTTCAACATTGAAAACATTTTTTTTTAATTCAATTTTTAGTGAAAAAATAATGTTTTACATGATTTTTGATAAAATATCAAAATTTAAAGCTTCTAAAAATTTTTACCGGATAATTTATTCTTTTCTAAAATAATTTTTACTATTTTAATCAGCAATAATTAATTTTCGTCATAGAAAACTTTTTTTTAAAATCAAATTTTTAGTGAAAAAAAATGTTTTACATGATTTTTGACAAAATATCAAAATTTGAAGCTTCTAAAAACTTCTGCTGGACAATTAATTCTTTTTTAAAATAATTTTAACTATTTTAATCAGCAATAATTAATTTTCAACATTGAAAACTTTTTTTTTAATCAAATTTATTTTTTTGGATCGATTTAAGTAAAATAAAACTATTTTACATGATTTGTAATCAAATATTAAAATTTAAAGCTTCTAAAAAATTTTTCTGACCATTTTCTAGATAAATTTGCTTTGTCAAATAAATTTTAATCAACAAAAAAATTATTTTCTTTTAAATCAATTCAACTTTTCCTTAATTATATTAAAAACGAACAATTTCCTCCATGATTTTCGCAATTGACCGTAAACTAGTTGTTGTACAACCCTTGCAACCACAACAAATTACACCAGCAACTCTCGAACTTATCAATCGCCAATCAGTGTTTACTCACCAAGCGGAGCATTACAAAACCTCAAAATTAACGTAGCGCAGATCGGAAACTAGCCAAGTAAATGAGAAGTGTGTGATTGGAAGCTCTTTCCTCTTAAAACGTAGTTAATTAGCCTATTTAATTATCGATTTGCATTGGGTTTCGGTTTACAGTCAGTTACTCGCGAACTAACGCTGCGTGGTTAAATAGATCCGAGGTAATTACCGAAATAAACTTGAATGATAATGCGTCGACAGGATCATTATCGAGGATTGGCTTTTAGCATCCAGTGTGATAATTTCAGCCCCGACTAATGCAAAGTTTATCGAATAACCCGTGTAATATTGATGAAACAAATTAGCAGAGTTCTGATGCATGTTTCAGGAAGACGATAATGCTCACGATAATCGAGGAGGACTCTTACGAGAAGGACGCCCTCTTCTACGTCGAACTAGGCGAGCCCCAACTTCAAGGAGGTGAGTATCGACCTTTTGTTCTAGTAATTATTTTTCTTTTTATTTATTTTATTTAGGGACTTAAGTATCTTATGGTACAAAAATAACATTCTCATTTTGTGAGGATCGAATAATCACCAGAGGTTATTTATTGGCGTTTATTGCTTTCGCAATAAACCAACCGACAATGGAATAAATAAATCATGCTGAGTTATTACCGGGTGAGAGAGAGAGAGGTCTCTTAACTCTCCTTCCAAACGGCAATTTAAGTTTTTAAGTGAAAAACGTGAATAGCTTCCTCCTATCCCGAGAGCTTTTAAGAATTTTATCCACTGCCGAGTACGAGGCGACAGGGATGAATACTTTATAAAGACGGCCGGTTTTTATTTTATTTTTCATACGCAATTCCGGATGAAATAGTTTAATACTGTCGAGAGACTATTCGATCCTCCAAATGACTTTATTTTTTTTTTTTTTATGTAGTAAGTAAGTTTAAATCTAAGAGAAAGAGCGACAAAACTAATCTCACAGTGTCAAAAATTATTAACACGCCTGCGACATCTTAACTGCTGGATTACTTTGGCGACTGGCCGTAAGTTTAAAGAGAACTATGAGGATAAACATAATTAATAAATAATAAAGTTTTGTTGCTGCTGCTTTTATTTAAAAGTTCGCCAACATGCCTAACGCACGCCTCACAGTACTGTTGATAAAATCAGTAATGTTTTTTATTGATATTAATATTAATTGATATTATGTATAGAGATAGACTAATTTTGTACACAAATGGTTAGATTATTTGTACATCCGATACACTTGCTACATGATTGATCGCGTCTGTTAGAGACAATTCCTAATTGCTAGAATAGAATTTTGTTATTATAAATTATTGTATCAAATTGCCATCAATTTAATTAATTATTAAGGTAAAAGACACAGTTATTGACATTGGCCTAGTTGTTTGACACTTGCAATTTTATTTTAGTTAAAAAAATAAAATGTTCTCAAAAAATTAATTATTCAAAAATTATGTTTATAAATTTATTAATGTTGATTTGTTTTTTTATAATTAAAATAAAATTGCAAGTGTCAATAATTGGGTCTTTTTACCTTATTAGAATTATTTTGGTAATTTTAGTTTTATTATTTAAATTTTTTAGGCAACAGGCTCTTTTTTAAATTGATTTTTTATGTAGAAATTTACTATAAATTTTAAATTAATTATTAACTATTCGATAAAAATTATAAATAATTATTTTTTGGACACAGAAAAAAAATACTTCTTGCACCAAGAAAATTTTAAGAAAGATAAAAGTTATTTTAGAGCAAGAAGAAATTTTTTTGGCTCAAGAAATTGACTCCAAAAAAAATTTTAATCTTCCTTAATATTTTCTTGAGCAAAAAAAATTTACCCTTCAGTCTAGAATTTTTTTTCAGTGTAGAAAAGGGTCAAAAAAAATTATTAAAAATTTTTCTGCAATATTAAAACATTTTATAACAAACAAAAATTACGACGTAATTTTCAGTATCAGAACTTGAATTAAACCATAATTTAAAAATAAATTTTCCCTCGAGGACCTCTCTGTTAAAATTTCCGGAAACAAAACACATAATGAAAATACACACCCACTTGTAACGAGTGTATCAACGACCCTGTACAAAAAGAGCTCGAGCATAAATAAGTACATCCACACCACTTGCGCACTTTATCACACTAGTTTGATAATAATCTCCCAGCTAAAAATGTCCGTTCTCTAGCGCAATAATCGCAGAACGCAATAACGAGAATCTCGGACAATACATAATAGGGTTATTATGTAGCAAAAAGACAACCTCCTCTTCGTTAGCTTCTTCTGCGGTCCTATTTGCATATTACTAGATTTCGGGGAGGTGTGACACGTGCGCACTGACACTGCAAGGGAATAACATTATTTCGTATCTTCTCTCCTACATTCGCTCTTCTCGAGCTTCTCTATTTAGCCGTACATACATTTCATATATTTTATACGAATGTTCATGTCTACGGCATCCGTTGCATCCATATGCAAAAATATTTAACCGCATACACCGGAGCATTTCTCCACTTGCAGCTTAACGCTCTAAAATAATAATAATAATAATAATAATAATGATGCCCCCTGCGACGTATTTATCATTTTTTTTTAATGCGAGTTCGTTGCGTATACTGTTGTCTGCTTTCACTTTTTTTTTGTTTATTATTTTCCACGGGTTTATATTTTTAAACCGGACACATAAACGCTAGTTACTTTTTCATTTTCGTATCTCGTATTTTATATCTCTTGTCGCTCGCATGAGATCAAAAAATTTTATGCAAAATAATATTGAAGCTCTGGTATTTGGTATAAAGATAGAATTTTGATCGTCTAACCTGTTTTTAAATCGCTATAAAATTAGAAAAAAAAATAAAAGAATTTTAGAAGTCTTATCAAATAAATATTTACTTTTTTTTCAGTTCTTTTTTTAAAAAAATTACATCTAAACTTTGAAATTTAATAAAAAAATTGAATTTTTGATCGACCAAGTCGTTATTTGTATAAAAAAATCTAGAGGATTATTTAGTTGCGCTTTTTTACAAGAAGAAAAATATTGAAGCTTGGACATTTTATAAAAATAAAAATAAGAAAAATTTTTATTAAATAAATATTTTGTTTAAAAAAAAAAAATAATATTAAAGTTCTAAAGAAAAATTATTGTTTTGATTGAGACGAATGTTACTATCATTAAATATTAATATTAAAACGCAAGGATAAATAGCCGATTGTTATAACTGATAAGCCCGATATTCATGAGGCGAATGGTTAGTTAATGGCCAGAAATTACGGCGAGGGGAAATGGGGCTAAGGGTCTCTGTTAATCTCAAGTAATCTACGAGAAGTATTTATTGGCAAAACCGAACAAAGAGCCGGGCACTTTCCTTAAGGAGGGTTTCGGTTACGATATCCCCCGCAAATCTTGGATTTCCCTCCTACTACTTCCGAGACTCACTCAATAATATTTCAACCTCTAAAAATCGGATTAAGTTTATAAAATAGTTACACAAAATTAATGAAATCTTTTTCAATTCATAAAATTTTCCTTCAAATATTTGTTCCTGGAAAATTCAAAGCTTTGAGAGACAGTGAACTATTTTTATCAATTCTTCCCTCGAAAAGTGTTTACTCAACAGTTTTTCCCTGGAAATAATTTCTAACCTTTTTCACGTCCAAGTAAAATTTAATGTAATGGTAAAATTGTCGTCCATTTGCTTTACGTAAGACCTTTTATCTAACGAAAATAAATTTCCGCGACAGTGCTCTGTAATTGGACAAAAATAACACACCTGTAAGATTTTAGCCAGAAGCTCTGAGCCTACGGGCAGTCAACTGCTTTATTTTCCTTATCATTAAAGGGGATGTTCTCTTCGACCCGTTAGGAGCTTTCAATTGATAGTCGGGTCAGTTGTCCGCCTACTAAAAATGTCGGAATCAATTTTCTCGATATAAATTCGGGGGATTATTTAAAATAATCATTAACTTGGAAAATAGAAAAAATGAATTGCAATTTTTATTAGAAATTTCACAAAAAAATTATTAAATTTTTTTTAATTAAATAATGACAATTGTTAAATTGCACTGAACTTTTTTAACTATTGACCTTTTTAAAGATATAAGCTGATCTTGATGTTATACTCATCAAGAGCTTTCATTTGAGTACCCACAATGCATTTTTGATATATTTTTCATATATACATATATATAATATATAATATATATAAATATATTAAAAATTGATGTGGGTACTCAAATAAAAGGTCTCGATAAGTGTAATGTCAGGGTGAGCTTATATCATTAAAAATGTCAATAGTTCACGAGATACAAGGTCATTTCTTAATTATCTATCTAGAAATAGAGTATTTTCGAATTCAGCCTAAATGGTTATCATCATAAATTGGCTATTTATTCTTCATTATACTTAAATTTATTCTTCTAATAATATAAATTAGTCAGAACAATTCACCAAAGTCTAAAAAAATCAATATTGCTTTTAAAATTAGAGTTTTTTTTAATTAAATAAAATTTGTTCGATAATTAACTTTTAATTAATAAAAAAAAAAAAAAAAATCAATAAACCCAATAATAAACTTCTAAAATTACTTTTAAATTATTAATTTTATAAAATTAATTTTTAAAAAATTGGGGAATAATTAATAGTATTTCAAAAATTTTTGTTGCCTTCCAAGTTTTCAAAATAAAATAAAAAAAATTTATTTCAACAAAACTTTAAAAAAACAAAATTTTACCCTAAAACTCCTGGGTGAAAATGAATAAAATAAAAAGTCGAGTTTATACCCAAGATAAAAATAATTTAGACTGGATTAAAATAAAAGATTGCAAACTCAGCAGACTAAAAGAAAAATCTATGAATTATGACTCGTGATTTGCATCCCACGTAATGAAAATGAAGATGAAAATGATACACCGTTTAATGTGAGACTCATGTCGTGAATGAAGTTGCAACGTGGCATCCGGAGCTCGGAAAAGTGGAGCGGAAGGAAGCGAAACGTTGGGACTAGGCGGAATCTAACCCAGTAGGGTTTAATCACGCAGTATATCATGCCAGCACAAAGCAGACGACGAATATCATGGAAATCTCGCTTAATTAATATTAATTTCACGCTAATCGTCCTCGGTGTATCTCCTCCCAGCATATTTACATTTATCTGGCTCCGTGTATTCGGATTACTAAAATTTCGCGCATCCTCGTACCCTCGGCCCACCCTCAACCTTTTTCATCTCGAATGTGCTGCCTGAAATTTAATTATCATTTGTTTTCATCAGAACGCGGCCCAGAACCAGAATGCTAAATCTCCAGAATAATTAATGAAAAATAATACCGAAACTCTGCTCTGCTGAGCTCACCGAGTTCTATCACGCAATAGATTAAACTTGTTAATCTCCGTATTGTCTTTTTAATGATTTTTTAAGAAAAATATAGAGCTAAGCGAGGTCCCTGTTTAATTCAAATCAATTTGTATGCACAAGTTTTGCGAAATAACTTGTTACATCAAGATAAAATCCAACAATTTGATCACCCACTTGTTTTCAATGAAAGTTACTCAAGTAAACTCTCCAGCAAAATCAATAGACTTCAATACAAGAACCATTGTCCCAGCACGCCCATTGAACCTAGTGTCATACAAACACCACTATACAGTAATTATAAAAGGTAATGCCGCTCTTAACCGTGTTTCCTTTATAGTTGTCCCGCTATTATTTCCTCGGGAAATTATTTCCTACGTTAAGAAATATTAAACCTGCAATTTTTAAAACAAAAGATTTTATTTTAATTTGAATTTCTCATCAATTTTATCTTGTTAAAGTTAATTATTTATTTAAATTCAGATGAGAAATTTTTTTTTGCAACAGTTACTTGAGCCATTTTTCATTGGGGAATAAATTTGGATTAATTTAATTATACTTTGATTTCTTAAGACTTGTTTTTTAACTCTAATTTTACCGGGAGAACTTGGCCGAAAAGTTTTGTGTAATTGATAGTCTTCAGCGAGTTGAAGAAAAGAATGAGGGTAAATAGAAATTAAGTTGATAGATGGATCCATGATTTCATTCGGCTTTGATAGAGATTTTTTTAATATTTAATAAGCTTTGTTAGCTTTTAGTAAATTAATAGATCTATATTATTAAGAAAATAAGAAAAATTTTGTGTCCAAGATAGTCATATGATAAAATCTGTACCGATAGTCAATTTATTATGATAAGTATTTAGGCTGCATTCGAACATTCTCTATCTCTAGATACATAATTAAGAAATAACCTTGTATCTTGTAAACTACTGACATTTTTAAAAATATAAGCTCATCCTGACATTACACTCATCGAGACCTTTCATTTGAGTACCCACATCAATTTTTCATATATTTTATATATTTATATATATTATATATATGTATATGTGAAAAATATATGAAAATGTATGTGGGTACTCAAATAAAAGCTCTTGATGATTATAACATCAGTCAATAGTTAAGAAAGTACATTGCAATTTAACTAAAGTCATTATTTAAAATTCTATTTAAACACTTTTAATTCCCCTATAACTTGAATAGATAAAAAAAAATTCCATTAGATCAAGTAAATTAATAGTATTTTTTATAAAAATAATTGACTATTGTAATGATAAATGTAATTTTCTTCCTAGATAATATTCATTAAAAATAAAAAAATACTTTACAGTTAATAAATAAATTAATTTATTGGGACTTAAAAAATTCTTTATAGTTTTTTAAGTCGAAGAACATTTTAAAAAACTCATCACTATAATTATTCTTATAAAAAAAAATTTTTTTAAGAAAGAGCTTTTGCATTAAGAAATATTGGAGGTGTAGGTGAAAAATAGTTTACTCAAATTTTTAAAATATTTCTCTGAGACGGGCAAGGTGTTCGAGCAATGTCGGCTTAGTGAGACCGACACTTCCTGAATAGCCGGAGTATTTCACATAATCTCCATACATTCGCCCCTCGTAGAGCGAGCCGAGCCAAGAAAAGTAGAGGGTTTTTATTTAATTTAACAAAAAAAAATCCGCGAGTTATTGTCATAACTCATCAAATTTTTTGTCCCCGATCTTTTGTTCCACGGTTTATTTTTCCCTCTTTATTTTTTGAGCTCCAAGAAAAATAAAATACAAGCCGAGATAGAGAAAAAAACTGAGTTCGAGGGTTCTCACTCTGTCAACTCCCGGGGGTGTAATTCAAGATCGCTCGGTACTCTTCCTGCCGAGGAATGAAGAGATATATCTATAGAGTAGCTGAGTTTTTCTTATTTCCGTCAGACTCCTGGGTGTTCACTCCCATTCACGAGTCTTCCATACAGGAATCCGTCTTCAGAATTCGTCTCCGATGCCATTGTGACACCCCCGACCGTGTAATCCCGGGAAGACAACTTGATAACTTTTACTTTACGAAAGAATGCATTTTTATCACTTTATAACGCGATAATAAATTCGTAACTATCAATAAAAAAATTTATCGCGAGAAACTTTTTAAAAAGTCCTTCCGAAGCAGAATTATTTTTTCCGACGACCGAAATAACTAGGACGGAGTGTTAATGACGTTCATTTATTTTAATTCTCCGCGGAAATTGTTGCGGCTCCCATTTAATAGTGTAATGAGTGGTAAGAACGACCGTTAAGTCAGTCCATTCAATTCACAACAGACTAAACTTAGTCTCTTAACTCGCTCGTTCATTTTCATAAAACTTACGGCATTATATCCTCTAACGAAATTTATCTTGTCAAACTGCATCTTAATGTATATATTTAAATTTATTTTTAATTCATACTTTATACTTTATAAGCCGGAATATCATTCTTTTTTAACAAGATATTTTCTTGACAATATTAAAATAAATTTTATTTAAAATGAGAAATATGAATTTGAGTAATATTGTAAGAATAATTTTATAAATCGAAATAATTAAGAAAATTAAATATAACTAGCAACCTTGCAGTCAATATGTGAATGCCGTGATTTGTGAACTATAAATAACCAAAACTTTATTTCATTAAAAAATGACTTTTGTTGAATTACACTGTATTTTCTTAACTATTAACGTTTTTAAAGATATAAGCTCATCCCGATGTTACACTCATCAAGAGCTTTCATTTCAGTACCCACATGCATTTTTATATATTTTTCATATATACATATATGTAATATATATTTTATAAATATAAGCTCATCCCGATGTTACACTCATTAAGAGCTTTCATTTGAGTACCCACATGCATTTTCATATATTTTTCATATATACATATATATAATATATATAAATATATGAAAAATTGGTGTGGGTACTCAAATGAAAGGTCTCGATGAGTGTAATATCGGGATGAGCTTATATCTTCAAAAATATTAATAGTTCACAAGATACAAAGTCATTTCATAATTATGTGTCTAGAGATAGAGCATTGTCGAATGCAGCCTGAATACTTATCATAATAAATTGACTATCTTGAAACTTTGAAAAGGCACAAATTCAAGTCAAGACCTTTGCAATGACGCTAAATTTCACTAAAAAAAAAAAAACCGATTTTATTATATGACTATTCTGGACACAAAATTTTTCTTACTCTATTATTATATAGATTTAAATATTTCTTAAATTTTTGAAAAATTGATTTTTACAGAAAAAATTACAGTTACAACATTTAAAAAAATTAAATTTATTTACAAACTCTCTAAGAAATACAATTCAAAACTTTAAAATGAACTTGAAATTGTATTTTGTAAAAAAAAATTACTTGAAACTTTAATTTATCCAGTTTTTGTTCGGAGCTCCTCTACTTACCTCAGAAACTGTAATTTTCCACAGAAAAATTATAGAACCAAAGTTTCTTTCAAATAATAGCAAAAAATTTTTTCTTCAAACAAAAAAGAAATAATTAGATCCACTTTGATACAAAAAACTAATCTTTTCTCCAAATTAAAAGAAAAAAAAGCAATCACCTCAGATTTGGCAAAAAAAAACTAACACCAGAACCAGCTCAGCGATTTAATAAATTAGACCAAATTGTCCCAGGATTTGAGAAAACGAAATCAATCATACTAATGTGGTCGGACTGAGCAAAAAGCTTCGTACATGTATACCTTGAAGGGTAATACCAGCTCTTTGTTATCTTAGTACAAAATGACCAAGGGAATGTAATGTCTCCTGCTCGTAGTAGCGCAAGAAACTCCTTTCTCAGCGTGAACAACCGGAAGTGAACAAAGCGGCTTTTTTGGTGCACCGTGCTGAGAAAGTATCTTCTTCCAACAATTGTTTCACTAATTATTGTTGCTCCGTTTTTGTTTAAAAACAAAAATGCAATGTTTAATTTCTCTTTTAAATTCTCCATTTGATTCAATATCACCATTGTATAAAGGTAGTTTTCATCAGGAATAAAATGCTAAACTAATATATAAAGATCTGAATTTCATGGGCTTTATGAGTGCAAGCTCTACGCGGATAGTTGAATAATTAAAACGTCAAAATGGAAATACCCCACGGCAATACTGTATAAAATGAAATTAGTTTTAATGAAATATGCATACATACACCTTTACATACATATATATTGAATTGCAATTCTTGGAGCGACCCGCTCAGAAAAATATTGGAATTTAAAGTGCAAGACTTTCCCTCTCGCGATTTAATTTCACGTACTTTAGTTAAATATCGAATTTAATTCACGCAATCTGTTGCTCAAGAGCTTATAAAAAATTAACGTAAGCCCGTTAATTTTTCACACCAAGCTTTAGCTAAAAACAATTCCTTTTTTTCCACATTCCCACCAATCATTTTTCTCGTTTTTTTTTTTTTCCCCCCTATTTTATTCATTGAAACGCAAACGGTGAAGCCTATATTTAATAAAATGGAATATTAATGGTAATAAATAGTTTATAAAATATGATAGATTGCATTCAAATAACCAGACACAATTAATATTAAATGAACCGAGGTTTTATTTTAATATTTCTTTATCATTATGTGACAGGATGATAAATCTCATTTAGTTTTTCCTGACATCGGAAAAGGGAGAGAGATTGACGAGTAAAAAATTAATGGAACGCCGTTTCAATTTTTTATTTTTTTTTTTTTTATCTATTTATGAGTAAATGTTTATGAATAAATAGGACAGGGACAAGCTGGAGAGATGAAAAATAAATTTAAACAGATAAATACTCGGTAAAATAATCTCGCGTACTTGTAAGCTGATTTCCCGACAAATAACCAAAGTTGAGGAGAAATAAAAAAAAATTTAGCGAAGCCGAGGAAAATAAGCAAGCGTCTTACTTGAGAGTGGAAATGGAAATGAAGAAAAAAGGTAAATAATATTTCGAAATAGCTGAAGGAATTTCGATGGAAAGTAGAAAGTAAAAAGTGCAAAGTGCTACGGATAGAGATGTGGATAAATATATAAGAATAAGATCCCGATATATCTAGGACGTTGCAAATCCTGGTATAAGCATTAAAGATGTAGACGCATCAGATATAAATGTTAAAAATATATAAATATAAAGTCAGTACATCTCCATTTTGGTTCTTCGGATTCTTCCAGGTCGTTTGAAATTAAATATTTATTCAGTCTTCGGTCTCATTTATCCGTCTTAACGGCACCCAACGTGATTCAAAGCGAAAAATATGGAGAGCATTTATTTACCGGGTCCTCATGATTATGTATCTGACCTCGTACTACAACTAGAGTTCCTTTTTGTTTGAAGAAGTACATTCAAGAAAATATCCCCTTTACGTGAGCTAAATATAGGACACTCGATCGACTAAAAAGACGTGACAAACAACCTACCAAGGAAAATTACACTCTATTATCAGACTGTCTCATATTTCATCTCGAAATATCTTCTCTTTTATGTTTATTCGATAATATTTTTTTTTTTTACCTATTTTTCATCGCGAGTTAGGCAATCAATGATGAAATCTCGGAAAATTGACGATTTTTAATCTAATTATACAAAGCTAATTTAGTTTTTGAGTTTTTTTTTTAAATAAAATAATCTTTGGTGATTTATTAAGAGAAAACTTTGTTTTTTTTCGGGTTCAAGTGCCATCAATATGGAGATTTACATAGATTTATGTAAATCTTCAATTTTTTTCACAAAGTGCTTTGGAATTTTTATGAAAATGATATATAATGGTCTATTTTCACACCAACAAAATAATTTTACACTGAAATATTTTTTTAAATAAGAAAAATCATTTTAAAGCGATCAAATTTTTTAAATCTTTAATTTTAGAATATTTTTTTAAAGAATTTAATTTTCAATTAAATTTTTTTTTTTTTAATAAAAAATTGCCTATATTTTTGTAGTTCTAAAAAATCGTTTTGGCTGCTAAATAATTTTTTTTCTTCCTTTCAAATAAAATAGACTAAAATAAAATAAAAAATTAACTCTATACAATATGATGAAACTTTTCCAATACAATATTAATACCTACCTTAAAAAGTGAAAAATCAGAACCATAAATTAGACATTCTCTCCCGCTGGAACTCGATATCCGTTTCTAAAAATAATTTATTAAATAAAGGATAAATGATAATAATAACAGTATCAATATTAATATAAATAATAAATAATGAAGGCAGGATCGATAAACATTGACATTAGAGCAGGTACAAGCTACAAGCTACAAGCTAGTAGCTGCCTCGATGCGACCGCAGATAGATTAATAGCTCGGTACAATGCTTTACTGTGGCCCATCATTGTCTTTATGAGGGAAACTAAAGCGGGATATAGTTACATGATGTAAGGTCGCAATATCCCCGATTTCAAGGACTAATCGTGAGTGTCAGTAATTACTCAACATTATCTGCAAATCGATTCTCCCAATCATCGGTACCCACTGCATAATAGTAATAACAATTATACCCATTACAGTAGGTCAAAAAAATTAACTTTTGTTATAAAAATACTTTCATAACTCGTCAAAAATTGAACTTACAACAAAACTTGACTTATATTTTTTTAGAAAATTGAAAGCTCTACCAAAAAAATACATTTTTTTTCATAAATCTAACCATTTAGAAGATATTGAAGGCTAAAGCTTGAAAACTTCAACAATTAACATTTTTTTTACTTTATGTATTTTTAATTCGCTAATTAATGAAAATTAATTATTTTGGTAGGAAATTAATTGATCTTAAAAAGGTCTCTTATGTTTAGTCGATTAATGCAAGCATTTAAATTAAAAGATATTCTTTGAATACAGTATAATAATTTGTGAAAAAATTAATTTCAGAAATTTTCGAAATAAATCTAAATTTTTATCTTAAAAAAATAAGTTTTTACTGATATTACACGTACTATTGTTCCGAAACTCTGGATAATCTTCACCACAACAATAATTCACCCCAGATGTAACATTCGCCCCTATTGTCACCGAATAGTTTCTCCAAGATTGATGCGGTTAGTGTTTGCCGTATGTTGAGCCCCCTATATATACTGTTCGCAATTTAGAGTTTAAAGTTCACAGTATTCCAATATAGGTCGTTTTACACCGGAATTAGCAGCATGTTACATTCGGGGGCGAAATAATGTCAACAAAAGCGCGGTAAAAAAACGAAAAACAAACTAGCACGATGGTTTTTTTTTTTATGATTATGCCCCCGAACTTTTAAATGTCAACTATCGATCTTCTTTTTGCCATCACCTGGATTGTATTGGAGAGAAGTATATATTAGCGTACACAGCAAACAGAAAACCGGAGAATGTAATCAATGTTGCGGTCATATCGGCTCGTGCTGAGGTGAACCAATACGCGGATTAATGAGCAAATAAAACAACATGGAGCCTGTCATCTTCATATATGAGCTAGAATTTATGAGGATCTGATCAGCAGAAAATGTATTTCTGTTGTGCTCTCAGGTCATCTTAACTGGATTATTTTTTCGGTTATCTGTGCTCTGCACTGAAAGATCCCCTCTTGCGAGAAATTCCCCTTCAATGAATAATGTATAGCTCCCCTTCTGTCTCCCTTCCTTTGAATTTTTTTTTAGTAGGTGGACATTAGGTGTCGAAATCACATTCTAATAAAAAATGAGCTGCTAACTAAAATGTTATTGTTTTTTTCAACTGAAAAAATTTTGAAGTTTTGATAAATTGAAAATATTCATTTTTCATTTATATTTTAAACTTTGCACTGAAAAAAAAAATTATCTTAAATCAAAAGGAAGATTCTTGAACTAAGAAAATAATTTTGAAGCTTCATTGTTTTGAATTAAGGCAAAAAATTCTTGAATTAAGAAAATTCACTTAAACCAAGAGAAATTTTTTAGTCTAAAAAATTTTCTATTCAAATCAAAAAGTTAAAATTCTTCAAAATTATTTACTTGATTCAAGTAAATTTTTTTTTCTGTGCACGGAAAAAAAACTACTTTGTTCAAGAACAATTTTATTTTTCTTTTAAGCTACTTTCAGGTTTCTAAATCTAGGAAATTTATTCTTAAATTAAGTACATGAAACTTGGTGAAGAAAAGTAGCTCTCAATGTAAAATTTACCTATTCTAAAAAGCGCTTCATTGTTTTCAAATAAGATAACCTATTTTATCAAAGGATTTCTTTCTATGCGGGGTAATGTTTAATCAAAATATTATCGACTTTTCATTTTTTATATCATAAAAAAAAGTCTTTAAGACGTTTCAAAATGAATTTAAGAAAAATATTTTTCTTTCTTTTTAATAGAACAATTTTCTTGATTCAAAAATTTTAGACAATTGTGTTTTTTAATAAAAAATTTAATTTTATCTTCCGATATTATACCTTTGATAAAAAATGTAGAATTTTTCAAGTCAAGATAATATTTTCAAATAAGCAATTCAAAAATATTTCATAAAGTGTTATTTCTTGAAAAAAATTCACAACTTCAATAACATACATTTACAAAAATAGACTATGCCTACGTAAACTTTATAAAATTGTAATCTAAACTTTTTTCTCATAGAACCTTATCTAAAATCCAACGACGTTCTTCAAACTACAAAAACTTTGCGTGTATATACATTAGTAGTATACATTATTTATTAAAATGCAAAAAAATCAAGTTATCGAACAATTTTTCCCCCGCATAAACGCTCCAAGACCACAAGCCTGTAATAAAATATTTTTTTTCACCCTTCGGCATCGTAAGCATACAATAACGCAAATTGTACATCAACCCATGCTATTATTACGTTAGAAAATAGTAGAACAATTTAACCGCAAGCTTGAGTCATCTTTAATACCCCGATTCAAGTAATGCGAGTATGAGACTATCGATCTCCAACATAATTACGCTGAAAGTTAACAGTTGGTGTAGACTACAACGCGTAATCAGAAGTAGAAAGCACGCTGGTCATACGCCACGTACTCGTGTAAATTTTTAGCCCATTGGCTGAAGTGGGTTGAACAAACTTGGTGAAGCAGTTCACAGTCTCGAGTATAAACTTTTCCGACGACATGAATATTATTGTTTTAAAATAAATAATAAAAAACAAGGTTGAGTTAAGTTTTGAATTGCTGAAGACATGAAACATGATTTTGAACTGGCGTAGGCTTATATATCGGCAATCATAAGCGATGTAGTACTTGTAGGCATAATTCATATCATTTTAAGAATCGATAACTGCCTTCTGTTCTTATTGTGCAGTAGGAAGATATTGCGAAGTAAAGCTAGAACAATAGTGAACATAAATAGCTTTTGAGAATTTAACAGGGTTCTATTATTGTTTTTCGTTTTGTTCTGTATTCTGTATTGTGCTTTTTATTAACGATCGGGGATTCGAATTGGAGATCAAAATCCAAGTCAAGGGCGTTTTGTTATCTGGAACCCATTCGAGGAAGTTAATAAAATTTAAATTGTTTTCATTCCAGCCGAGGCAGGACTGGCTGCTGCTGCAGAACTCAAGCCCCCGGAGGAGAGGACCAAGGAGGAGAGGATGGCGATAATGGGCAAGCCCAAATTGGGCGAAAATAAAGTTGCCCAAGTTAGGATCAAGGAGTCCAAGGAATTCAAGAACACCGTTGACAAACTAGTACAGCGAGCCAATGCGTCCATTATTCTGGGTATGTCTACTATTAATATTATACACAGAAAAAAAAATTAACTTGAATGAAAAAAAAATTCTTTAACCAAGAAAATCTATATTAAAATAAAATCGGTTTTTTTAGGTATTTAGGTATGAATTCTAGATATATAATTAAGAAATTACCTTGTATCTTGTGCACTATTCACATTTTTAAATATATAAGCTTATCCCGACATTACTAAGCTCATGAAGAACTTTCATTTGAGTACCCACATCAATTTTTCATATATTTATATATATGTATATATAATAAAAATTATATATATGTATATATGAAAAATATATCAAAATACATGTGGGTACTCAAATGAAAGCTCTTGATGAGTGTAACATCGGGATGAGCTTATATCTTTAAAAACGTCAATAGTTAAGAAAGCACAGCGCAATTTAACAAAAGTCATACTCAAATCAATAAAATTAAGTTCTTCAAAATTCTTTCCTTGATTCAAGTTAATTTTTTTTTCTATTATATAAAGATATTATTGTTATTATCTTAAGATTTAGTTTTTAGTCTCCGCCTTTGTTAGATTGTCTGTTAACTGGAAACATACTTAGAAAAACTAAAAAAACACCCTTTAATTTTTAGTACAATGGACTTTGCTATTGTTTCTTTATTGTTCCCGACGGCCCTTTTGTTTGCAGTTCCTAGATACGCGGACATGCTGTGTATAAGAACCGGGTTTAATGTTTATATCTTTAATGGCATTGGTTTGTTCGTACTGCAATTTTGCTCGACCAATTTCGTCAGATCGTTGATTTTATGTTAAGTTTTAACCTTCACCTTCACAAGAGTCTGAAATAATATTGATATTGTTATTAAAGTCCTTGCGGATGTCGCTGAAAAGGTATTGGCAGGTACCGTTCGTGTTTGTCGACGTTTTTATTGAAATGCATCGTTTCACTCGAGATATTAATAGAATGACAATAAAACTCTTTATATTCACGGATCATAATCCTGCTATTGAGTCACTTTTTATTGCTGTTTTAAAAAGTTATCTTTCCTACATGTTCTTTCGAAATTGAAATTTTTAAATTTATTTTAAAAATTATCGGTTCTGCAGCTTCAAGGATTTTAACTTTATTTAAATTCAATAAACGGAATACCCAATTCTTCATACTGCGATATTTTAAGTCCAGCAGAAAATAGTACTGTCAGTCGTTGAATTACTGTTCAAAATTCAATTTGGTTTTAAAAAAATTATCATAAGCACATAAAATTTTTGAAGAACTCGAAGAACATTAAAAAGAAATTGACTCTTTAAAATTTTTGCGTTTAACAAAACAGCTGCTCAATTTTAAAATAAAGCAATTATAAAATTTTTTCACCTGACTTTTTTTTATAACTTTAAATCAGGAATTTCGAAAAAAAAAAAATTTGTCATCTAAAAAATCCAAATTGCGGTGTTTTAAAATTAGCTAGCCGAATAAATCTAAAGAAAAATCACAATTTTTGTTTTATTTTACAAAAAATACAGTTTTTGATTTACAAATTAAAAAAAACCAATTGAATTAAATATTTTGCATAATTAAAAAAATAAATTCAAAACAAGTGATGGTAAAAAATGTTAAAAATTGAAAAATTTTCAAAAATTAGTTTTTGTCTATTTTTGATCGCAAAAATTTCAATTTTTTTTATGTGTTTACACTGATAAAAAAATTGACTCAAAAGCCAAAATCTAGAACCAAGAATACTATTTTGAAGAAAATTATTTTCTTGAGTCAAAAGAATAAATTCTTGAGATAAGAAAAATTTACTTATATCAAGAATAATTTCTTGACTAAAAAAAATCATTTTCTTCAAAATGGTTATTCTTGGTTCAAGATTTTGGCTCTTGAGTCAAGTTAATTTTAATCAAAAATATATAAAAAAATAAGTATAAAAATGTAAAAAATAGTTGATATAAGTTTTCGGCAGAAATAGATATAGATATTTTTCCGTGAAATATGTATTTAATATGCAGATAACATTATTGATAAACATAATCATAAAGCAACAACGATCTGGTGCAGCTGCACCTCTAACTCTATTCGAGTTCCGAGCATTTGGCAAACTCGTAAAAACGTATGACAGGATGGCCAATTCTTGCGTGACTAAAACACACACATTGTTTATATAGACCGATCAATACCATCACATTTCAAAGTTGGCTTTATACGTACACGTGGGGTTCTTAGGTTAACTTTTATGTCTTTTTTTTCTCTCCCTCTATTAGCGAAAGAAATAAAAAAGCCAAGCCACAGCGTAAATGTGCGATAAAAAATAAAAAAAACTAAATTAAAGGGACTGTACTTTTTTCTGCTTTCCATTCGCTATCGATTTTCCCTTTTTACTGAATTCTCTATCACGTGTTAGGAGTAATCAAGACCGGCGAAGCTCTAAGGGTTGGAAAAAAAAAATTAAAAAAAATAAAACTCATTCGAATTCGAATCGGAGTGCATTCAAACTGAAATATACTTAAGGGAGTGTTTTATATCGATAAACTACAGCAATATATAAGGGAAATGTATATGTCGTGAATACTCTCTAATAAATGATTTTCCTTTTGTTAAAAAAACAGGTACGAGCTCGTGGAAGGAACAATTTACGGAAGCACTTACAGTCAGCGGGGGAGACGACGACGACGACGCCGAAGCCGACGCCGAGGGTAGAGTTTCAACCCCATCTACGGCGGACTATCTCATGCACTCACTCACTATCTTCTGGAAGGTCTTGTTCGCGTTCGTTCCTCCCACCAGTGAGTACAACTTTCTATTTCACTTGTTCAATTATTATTTTATTTTTTCTGCTTCAATTTAAAAAAAAAAAAACATTTATCGAAGTAACAAAAATTTAAAATAAAATAAAAAATAAAAGGTTACCTTAAAATGATAGAGACACGAACGCCGAGTGTTATCGACGGGTGTTTATATTTCGCCCACTGTCACGCGACATTTTTCCCCATCAGATTGTCCAGCCTGAAAGTTACTGATTGTGAGATTAATTTCAGGTTAGCTAACTTTCCTTTGCTCTAAAACTACTAGAGGGTTAATAATAGATTTTAGTCGAGTAATAACACCCACAAGTTGAAGACTTTCAACTTCGGACTCATTTTGAGGAATTATTATGAAATTTATACATTTATTAGAAATTTGAATTGCGCGCTTTAATACTCGACGTATAAAAAATTCATTTTTTTGATTAGTATCGAAAATTTCGATACTGCACTGATAAAAGGATTTAGTTCTATTCAATAAGATTGAGTAATAGTAATTAAATCATTTATTAAAGCCCATTTATTTCCACCAAATAATTATTTAGTACACTGAAAAAAAAAATACTTTTATCAAGAAAATTTTCTTGATACAAGAATTTATGTTCTTGAAAATTTTCAAAAATATACATGCTTAACTCAAGAAATTGTTAAATTGATTGAAATAATTTTTACTTAATTTAAATAAAGCTATTCTTTTGTTTATCTATCATCCAAATATTGATGTTCTTCTTTTCAGAAATTAATAATTAATAATAATAGAATATTTGATCGTCAGCGAGTTTCTCGAGCCAAGAAATTGTTAATTGAGCAAAAGTATTTTTTTTTCTCAGTGTAGTATTTAACAAATTATTTATTCCTACTTAATAAATCGTATATTGGTATTGAAAAATTCATTTTTTACCTAATCTTAGCGTATAATCTATATTCTTTACTCAAAATAAATCAAAATAATTTTAAATAAAAATATAAGGTATTATAAAGAAAAGAACTCATAAAATCATAAATTTTTATTTGAGATATTTACAAAATTCAAAATTAAACCAGTTTTTAATATATCAATAATAAACAAATTGAAAAATTTAAACTAAACTCTACTGAAAAATAACATAAGCCATTTGGGAGTATGTGTGTTTTCAAAGATTTGATAAATCTCTAAAAATCAAGCTAAATCATTTCGAACGATCATTATATACTTACGAATTTTTTTCATAACCCCTGTATAAGGTTTTCAGGAGAAAAAAAGTTAATTAGTTTATTTCTTCTATAGAAATTTAGAATTTTCAAATTTATATCCCCGCGTTTAAAAAATAAGAGACAATAGGCTTTAAAACTCTCAATAAATTAATTTCTTATGATTGTTAAATACCAATTCAATTATTTTCGCATTCCTTACGAGGTTTTTACGTCAAGAAATTGATAAATTTATTAGTTTAGAAGATAAATCTTTGATAAAAAATATATTTAGGTAGAAAAAAGAAATTGTACTATTTAAAAAAATGTTTCTAAATGTTTGCATGATGGAAAAACTTTATCTACAAGTCTAATTAAAAGAAAATGATTGACATTCTATAAAGTAGTCACGCTTGAATATGGTGAGTAAGAAATAAGCTCACCAAAGTGTACTCAAGATTCAGCTTGGAGATCCATCGGGATATCCCTCTCGCAATCTAACAACCCGATGATTTACCAAGTCCTCTTGGAAGTTTATTTCCGATTAACTCCTGTTCCGGCAATTTGTCCTTCTCCGGGACGTGAATAGATTGCTTAAGGATTTACGTGAGTGTTTATGCCCGGAATGCTCCAAACAACCGTTTTCAGCGCTTCGATATCAATTTGGGTTGTTACCAAAGAGATTTCATTACAGAGAAGCGAAAATTGGCGCCCAGCAGTTATTGACTTGCAATCATAAAAATGTCCCGGATTAGCAAGTGTGATTCTTAACGCTCTAATTTATAATCGGAGAATAAATTGCAGAGTTTATCCTATGCGGCGAGCTGAACTCAGTCAACCCGAAAGATGCTAATGGCTGCGACATAAATCCAGCGGGAGAGAAAGAGGGTGAAATGTTGGGTGCTGTCACAGATGGCAACAGCCATGTAGTGGTGGTATTATTATGTGTGGTAGTAGGTGAGCTGGAAGCTTTGAAATCTCCTGGGAATCGTGGTAGCTATTGTTTACTGAATGATCCCCTCAGAGCCCCGCTCGCCACGGTTGTCTGGTTCAACATTCAGTCGGACTACCAGCCACGGAATCGCATGCACACTGAGGAGAGACTTTAGACTTCCTCCTCGCGAAAGCACCACCGATCCTTCCGTTATCATCCGTGAAGAAGTTTCACTCAAAACATCATTTTCGCGCTCTAATGATGCAAAACATCAGCTTGAGTGAAGATAGGTGCTTTATTGTTGTTTTTGTATCGTCATTTTAACGTCAGGAATTTACGCTCTGCACGGAAAGAATTCATACGTGAAATTTATAGAAATGGATATGTAAAAATTGCATTTTTTAATAATGTTATTTTTAGAAATAAAATTATTAAGTTCACAGAAATTAATCTGTAAAAATAACATACCTGAGTAAAAATTTCAATAAAATTGAACATGGGCACGAAAAAAAGAAAAATCGAAAAATTACAATTTCAGATTGTTATCATTACAAATTTTATAAGAATTACATCGTAGAATGTAATATTTACATTGAAAGCTCTGAAAATTAACATTTAAAGTTTGATTTTAGAAAAATGTTATTCCGAACTGTAATTTTTCTAGTTTTGAATACGACGAGACACTTATTATTATTTATAATGCAATTTTTCAAATTTTCTTTTTTCCATGTAATAAGCGTCGCTTCGTATAAAAATTTAGAAAAATTGCAGTTCAAAATAACATTTTTCTAAATTAAAACTTTGAATGTGAATTTTCAAAGCTTTCAATGTAATATTTACATTTTACAATGTAATTCTTACAAAATCTGTAATAATTACAATCTGAAACTGTAATTTTTCCAGTTTTTTATACGGAGCGCTATGTTATATTATATAATGTAATTTTTCTATTCTTCTTTTTTCCGTGTACTGAGAGAAAAAATTTATTTTGAAAAGAACGGACATTGTTGTGACAAGAAATCAAGTTTATGAAAGTTAACAATAATTTTATTTCTTATTATAGCATTGTCCATTTTTTTTAAAAGAAATTTTTTCTTTCAGTTTATATAATGTATTTTTCCGATATAAAATTCACATTTTTTCTGCACAGTTGATAATTTCTGTAAATTTAATAACATTTTAGTTTAAAAACATACATATTAATATATAACTATCAATAACATTAAAAAATTTTCGTAATGTTATTACACCTTTGCACAATTTTAGTAGATAAAATAAAATTTTGAATTTAATCCATTTTTTGTAGTCTTACATGACTAAATTATGATTTAAAAATATAAAATTATCGTCATGAAAATTTATTTTCAAAATATTTTAGCAAGTAACTCTTTTTCTTTCCTAATAGCGTAATACAAAAATTACATTTCTAAAAATGATGTGTCGACAGGAGAAAAACAAAATTGAACGGATTTCTCTGTAATTTTGACAGGACTCCCTTCCCAAGATATATTTGTATTTATATTCATCACGTTTTGTTTCTCTCGTATTACTCAGGAACACATTTTATTGATTGAAAGGCAAGGTATTACAGCTTGAAGCATCCTATAACTAGATGTAGGATGTGTAATATAGGGGATGAGATATAGGATAGGACAGCCCGAAGGATGAAGATGGAACGTCATGTTAGAGGAAATTAGTATCTCGGGAATAAAATGCGATGGATCTTTCATTTGATAATAAATTAAAAATAAAGAGATAATAACAATGTAACTATATTTCCATGTAACTGTATGTAATAGGGGATTATGTTGCTCGATTCGGGATTTAATATTCATGGAAGCTTTTCAGAGAATTTTCTTTATAAATCTCGTGACGCTTTGCAGAATTTATTGGTTACTATAGTATGCTTCGTCAAATTTGCATTTCTGCATATTTTTGCAAAATTCACAAACAACCTGTAATAGTCTAGTTTATAGAAGCGGGATTAGAAATACGCAATCAACTTGTAAAATAACATTTCAATAGGAAATTGTACGCGTTATTGAAAATGAGATTTTTCATCTCATCAGTTTACTTCAATTTTTAATACTTAACAAGCTTCATTAAATTTTAACAATTGTAATTTGAAAAAATAAATAATCTATATTATTAAGACAATAAGAAAAATTTTATTTCCAGGATACATAATTAAGAAATGACCTTGTATCTTGAGAACTATTGACATTTTTAAAGATATAAGCTCATCACGATGTTATATTCATCAAGACCCTTCATTTGAGTACCCACATCAAATTTTCATATATTTATATATATATTATATATGTATATATGAAAAATATATGAAAATGCATGCGGGTACTCAAATGAAAGTTCTTGATGAGTATAACATCAGAATGAGCTTATATCTTAAAAAATGTCAATAATTACGAAATGAACTTATATCTTGTCAACTAATGATATTTTTGAAGATATAAGCTCATCTCGATATTACATTCATCGAGACCTTTCATTTGAGTACCCACATCAATTTTTCATATATTTATATATATTATATATATGAATATATGAAAAATATATGAAAATGCATGTGGGTACTCAAATGAAAGCTCTTGATGAGTGTATCATCAGGATGAGCTTATATCTTTAAAAATGTCAATAGTTAAGAAAGTACTCTGCAATTTAACAAAAATCATTATTTAATAAAGCAAAATTTTATCTATTTATATTTCACGTCACGGCAGTCATTCCGTGACTGCAAAGTTGCTAGTAATTATTAAAAGCTCAAAATTATTTAGTTTTGTTAATCAATAAAAAAATTATTTTTAAATTTCTTCATTGAAAAATTATCTTATTAATCCAGGCTTTCTAAAATATAATTAACTTTATAATAATATAAAGTACTCGAAAAAAATAATAAAATTTAACAGCGTATCGTTGAGTTTGACCAGCTCCAGCAAAGTTTCGAGATTAACATCCTAGTTAAGAATTCAAGTCTATAAAACTGTCATGCATTAAATATTAACATCTCCCATAACTGATGTACTAATTACAATTATCAATCATAATACGTTATCCAGAAAACTTAAACTTTTAATTAAAGTTTCCTCAAGAGTGACAAAAGCGAACTGTCCTTTAAACTTTTACACGCATAGAACAGTGTAATTTATCTACTGCAAAGAAGACAGCGTCTTTTGATTCCTCAAAGTTAACAATTTCTTTCATCGCTATTTTAAAAACTTAAAAAAAAAAAGTTTACCCACAACTTTTATCCCCAATGTTTTCATTACATAAAAATATTTCTTCTTTGGAGATATTATTGAAGTACATTCTCCCAAAAAAATGATTTAATTAACAATGAAAAGTCAATACTCGAAAGTTACAATTATTCCATCAAGAGTTTTTAGCAATCTCTCTGCTGTAAAGTTTCCATCCATCGATTTCTTCTCTAGAAGAAAGTTAACTCTTATCGTTACCTACTAAAGGCAGAATAAAAAGTACATGAGGAGTCTTCCGTAGCATGGACGTGCTGAACTCTTCTCCGTGGCTCTTAGTGTATACTGTAATGAAATAAAAAATTCTTAACCACGATCCACGTCCCATTAAGCACGTTTTATTGATCAATTCTAATTTTCGCTTCTATTTTAAATTATTTATTTATATTTATCCAGCACTCAAAATCCAAGAAGATTTACACTTTTCGCTGTAATGAAATCCAGCTGACAGATTTGCATCTTGAGATTTACGAGTCAGGTGTCTTGTGTGCGAATGACAGTCTTACTGAGATCCGCTCGAGCTGATCGTAAACATCTCAAAGTAGAAGCAGAACTGAAACATAACATAACCTAATACAGCTAGAAAGTACTCTGTGCGCTATAACATAGGCTTAGAGCCAAAAGTAATACACACCCAGACCAAGAGACAGACAGCCAGCTCCATCTGCTGTGTATGTACAGCTTCTGAAGACGAATGTACTCTGAATTCTGGAACACATACTTGGTACACATTTCCACGAGCTCCATTGCTTCTCATCCTCTTAGTTTTATTCCGGCTTTTATCTGTTTCAAGGCTAGAACTTTACGGCGCTAACCAAGGGAGGGAATGTGTGCAAATATATTTACGTACACATATGTGTATGTGTAGTTATGTCAGTCGTATAATTGTGAATTTTATCCTTGGTGTTTTTTATACGAATCCTTGAACGTTGAGAGTTGAGTAAAAGTTGGTTAGAGAATTTTTTTCATTGTTTCATTGTCCCGAGGTTTAAAATCCACATGAGACATGTCTCATCCCCATTCGGAATAAAAATTTAGATAAACGGAAAAAAACATTCGTGGAATAGTTCAAATGTTCATTTCACTCGTAAATAAAAGATTGCTTTCAGTTCTTCTTTCTTCTTTTGGCATGGCCACAGCTCGGGTAGAAATTCACAATAGGCGAATAAGAGCCTAGGGACAGGGTCGCACAATGGACCGACAGCTTTCCAAGATACGGGATAGGATGGAAATGCTTTTATCGTTAAACACTCATCATATGCTTCGAGGGAAGTTCGTGTTGGGGGAGAAATCGAATTTTAATAAGGGAATTGGTGAGAGTTGGAGTTTTAAGCGTATTGTTGGATTTGCACGCCTTGTAATAGGAAGCGTTATGATAGTGCCATGCTTTTTTTTTAATAAAGTTTTAAATAGATTGATTTATCGAAATTTAAATGGCAGGATGTTTGAAAAAATTGAGCTTTTTTCTGAATGATATTGAAAACTAGTTACCTTGTCACTATGTGACTGCCGTGACTTGTAAAATATAAATAAATAAAATTTTGATTGATTAAATAATGAATTTTGTTAAATTGCACTGTACTTTCATAACTATTGACGTTTATTAAGATATAAGCTCATCCTGATGTTACACTCATCAAAAGCTTTCATTTGAATACCCACATGCATTTTTATATATTTTTCATATATATATATATATATATATATATATATATATATATATAAAATATTATCCTAATATAAAATTGAGATGAAATGTATGTGGCATCAAACTATTCGTAACGTGATTGGTCAAATATATCATAAGCATGAAAATATATGCAAACTCTACAGTCAAGCGCGCGCTTGCGCGCGAAAATTTGAATTCTAGTAAATATATAAATATAAATATATGAAAATTTGATGTGGGTACTCAAATGAAAGGTCTCGATGAGTATAACATTGGGATGAGCTTATATCTTTGAAAATGTTATTAGTTGACAAGATAGCAAAGTCAGTTCTTAATTATTGACATTTTGTAAGATATAAGCTCTTCCTGATCTTACACTCATGAAAAGCTTTCATTTGAGTACCCACATGCATTTTGATATATTTTTCATATTTACATATATATAATATATATAAATATATGAAAAATTGATGTGGGTACTCAAATGAAAGGTCTCGATGAGTGTAACATCGGAATGAGCTTATATTTTTAAAAATGTCAATAGTTCACAAGATATAAAAAATTTTGAAGAAAAATCTTCAAAATTCGATTTAGAAATTACATTAAACACCAAATGATGCATGAAAAATTTCTAAGGACGTTTCTTATCTTCTAAATTTTTTTTTCTCTTTTTTATTTGTTATTATTACCTTATTTTATTCCAAATAATGCGGTCTTATAGAACAAGCTCCGACATTCCGCGATTATCTTGCGCGTATGTCACGCGGTGAATAAAATTATCGTGAGCCAGGGTAGGAGATTAGATGCGATACAAAGTGATATGGAAATCGAGTGGCTGCTGGTGGCTTTTCCTCCAATAACTTAAGGCTTTGTGCTCAGTGCGTTGTGCATTTAAACCGGCATAAGTAATGACTAAATCGCCGGGAGATAAATCTGTAATAGGATTTGCCCGACTTTTTATCCGAATACGAAGCCACTTATGATCCTGACTCGGGGTATGAGTATATGTATATAGAGTTCTTACTATGTATAGAGAGGGACTTGGATCTCCTCCTCAACTGCGAGGAGATAAGCCCAAATCAATACGTTATCAGGAATCACAAAAACTGGGATTTAATCAGGCGCCGGAACGCGACAGGACTTGGAATAAAATTAAACGGAGTTTTAAAACAAATCGAACGAAATTTATTTTCGGTTCGTCGAGTCTTCCAGTATAAAAAATAAAAAAATGGGGCGCATTGATTCGAAGGGAACTAAATTCTGGTGTAGGAAGAGGGGGAAAGAACAATAAATTAAGCGATGGGCATTCGAGCATTTAGACTGTTTATGTCACTGGAATTTAGTGTCTGCATAATTTATGGGGCCTCAGATCCCCACGGAGTGAATTATACTTCTGTCGTGTATGAACGAGCTCGTTATAAGAACGTCAAAAAACGTGAATAATCAACGCGTATTAATTTCAGTAACAGGGTGTGGATTTTCCGAGAAACATTTAAGGAACAGAATGAACGGGTTACACAATCCAATTTAACTACCCGTCGAGCAATATCTACTTCCATTGTTTACAGCTGTTTACCTTCGAAGGTTATCCACCCGTACCGCAGGATTAATCCTCGACAATTATACACGCAAACATTCGCTTTAGAAACTCGGGCAAACAAAAATAATAATAGGTTTTATTCTTTTCTTGGATTTTATAGTCTTGAATTAAAAATTTATATCCTTAAAAGTTTTTTTCAATAAATTCACTTTTAACTCATATATTTTCTAAATAATGCCAATTATTATATCATATTAAACAAAAATTAATTAAGTGCTTAATTATAAACTCTTTAAAAGAGTGAAAAAAATTTGTTTTAATTTTTAAAGTACTTTATTGATATCAAATTAGATAAAATATTATTTTTTCTATTATTTTGTAAAATTATTCCATTTTATTTAGCCCAAATTATATTCTATTTTAATTAAATAATTTTATTTGATATACTATTTAATATTTTTTAAAAAAGATAAAAATTGCTATTTTTTTAATAAAAAAATTCTTAACTAGATTTAAATAGTTAAAAAAAAAGTTTAGTTATATTCTCAAACTTGACTCTCTTGTAGTGAGAAGCGTAAGCGACAATACGCCACCTGTTGGAGATTTCCAATACTAAATTTAGTTAAAAAAATTAAGTAGAGACATATCGACGGTACTTTTGTGAATTTTTAATAAAAAGTACGATTTTTTATATTATTTTGTATAATTAAATAATTTTATTTGATATACTATTTAATATTTCTTATAAAAAATAACAATTGCATTTTTTTTAGTAAAAAAATTCTTAATTTAATTTAAATAATTAAAAAAAAAAAAAGTTTAGTTATATTATCAAACTTAAGTCTCTTATAGTGAGAAGTTTAAGCGACAATGCGCCACCTGTTGGAGATTTTTAGTACTAAAGTAAAAAAAATTACATAGAGGCATATTGACGGTACTTTTATGAATTTTTAATAAAAAATACGATTTTTTTTTGTCAAAAAATCATCAATAACAAGCTAAATATGTCGTAAGTTTACTTATTGATCTTATATTCGACCTAACAAGGTTATTTTTATATCAAAAAATTTTTACGGGCTGTAATCTCAAAACAAAGAGTCCAAAAATAATTCCACCAGAGGCATTTAACAAGCAAACTCCCCGGAGGAGGATCCAGCTTGGAAAAAGTTTTAATGATATACAGAGTTACACTTTTGTTAAATTTATTTTGCAGTTGGGGGCATTAAACAAGTATTAGCGGTACAAAACCCCATAAAATTTGATACTTTTTGGGATATAAACCCCGCCCGTTATCTAGCAGTGTCTCCACTCCCTTCTAGTGAATCCATCTAGGCGGAGGTTTTAGGTTTTAGCGCCTAGAGCTGATCCTTGAGTAAAGTATGAGGGTAGTCGCCCTTTTCCGGAGCAATAAACCAAGAGACCATAGAGCAGAGCTGAGCAGAGTGAGCCCTGAAATGAAATGACAGGAAACTGGATGGTATATGCGGAGCTGCGGGTTTCGGCATCAGGATGTGTGTCACGTGTGCCGCCATAATTCCTCGAGGAAACTGGGTCATGTTACCCCAGAACAAACCATCCAGCGAACCTGTTAAACATACCTAATCGTTTGGACAGACTCGGTTGAGCTTCCTCAGATAATCTCGGCGCAGAATTACCGCAGGACACTGGTCAGTGCATCAGAGCTCATTCTCATCACTTGCATTACCACTTTTCATCCTTTATGGGAGAATAAATGAAAATAAACTCTCGTATTCTCATTTCTGTCCTTTTATTCGGACTGCGCTTGGACCAAGCCGGGGCTGATGATATATGGATCGCACTTGCGAGAGTCTAATGGCCTTTTGAGATCGTGCCACAGATGCGCTCCGAACGATACACCATCGGATATTACCTCATTCCTGTCGAATCCCATTCGAGATTTATATCCCGGAGTGTAGTGCCTTGTTTCGCTAGATTCTGCACAGGTCGCTTGTGTTTGTGTAAATAATTGTCTACTTAGATTTGGTATGCATGACATCGAACCAGACATTTACTCTCATGTTCTCCGTATTGGTTTGTTGTCGAATTAGTGAGTTTTATTCTGAAGTAATCAATTCTATTGACGGGGATATTTATTTTGGAAATTTTTGAGCTTTTGGGGATATAAATTGAGGTAACTTCTGATGTTTTGATTTAAGGAACTTTTTGTAAAAATAAAATTGTGGGGAATTTGATTTTCTTTCCAATAATACCAAACTTTAAGTAATTGTCCTTTAAATTATCCTAGAAACATAAAAATTACAAGTATAATCAAAAATTTAATACCTTTATTATTTTTTTCATCTTTCAACAGCTGTAACTCCTAAAATACACTGATAGAAAAATAAATCGACTCAAGAGCCAAAATCTTGAAGAAAATGATTTTCTTGAGTCAAGAGAATAAATTCTTGGGACAAGAAAATTTTCTTAGACCAAGAATAATTTCTTAACTCAAGAATTTATTCACTTGACTCAAAAAAATCATTTTCTTCAAAATGGTATTCTTGGTTCAAGATTTTGGCTCTTAATTCAAGTTAATTTTTTTATTAGTGTACTGAATTTCAAAAAAATTTATAGCTGATGAAATTCTCCTTCTAATGATACCAAATTGCAATCAATTATCCTAGAAATTGAAAGAAAAAAAAAAAAAAAAAAACAAGTTCACACATTTTTGTTACATTGAGTTTATCATCTTAAATTATCATCTTTTTATATTTTGCACCACAAAGTTTAACTCTTGAATTTTTAATTTTTATATTCAAATTTATACTGTTCTTGTATTTATCATAATTAAATTCTAAACTTAAGAAAAACGATGTTTTCATAATATCTAAAATTTTGAAATTTTATATCTTTAATATTCTTACGTATATTTAATTAAAAAAATTTTTTTTGTGTACTTTTGCCATTTGGCTATACTGTTTTGGCATTGAAATTAAATAATCAATACATAAATAAATATAATGATCATTATTATTTTTCTTCATCTTTAAATAGCTGTAACTCTTAAAATACTAAAGTTAGAAGAAAATTGTGATATAAAATATATAGCTTACAAAATTTCCTTTCCATTGACACCAAATTCGAAGCAATTCTCCGTTTTTCTGCAGCAAAATTTTCCATACTTACAAAAAATTTTGGAAAATGCTATTTTATTATTAAACTTCTCTTCAAAATTTTTTAACCCTGCAAAAAAAAACTAAAGCCAATTCCCCACAAATATTTACAACGCAATCACAATAAAAGCACCATTTAATATTTTCCGAGGATATATGCTTGGGAAAAACGTTCGAGCACTTTCTTTGGGCAGGCGCTCACGTGACTTAACTCATTCACTTTTTTCTTTTCTTCCTAAAAGTAATTTAACCGAGATTATTATTGCTCCTCGAAAGTCGGCAGATACAACAACAATTCTCGAAAGTTTCCCGAGTAACTAAACTACAAAACCGCGGATATTTTTTGACTCAATAAAATAAAAAAAATTAACCTTGTACTAAATATTTGCTGGGTAAAATCTGACCTTTTATTCATCAAGCCGGTAGTTAATTAAAAACTACCGAATTAAAATTAAACCAACTCGGAATAGAGGAAGATTCGAAGCGATGAATATAAAATAAAAAGGTCGTCATCGTACATCCGTTAAAAACGTCAAACAGCACCAGCTCTAGTTTCATTTTCAGCTGGTTGTATTTGCAGTAGGGACATAAAAACGGTGTGAATTTTCCGGTCGGAAATATTTCACATGCTGTATTCATTTCATTTTGCGAGCATTTTAATCTGATGAAATATATTCTGGTGTTGGTGAGCGATAATCAAAATTGGTGCTTTTGAAAGACCCGTTATCTGCGCCACACACACACACACACAAATGCATATATTTATTTACATCCATCTACGTCCAGACATTGTGCCATCATTTTATTTTATTGAAAAGAAAATTCAAACTTTTATTCTTTTCGGGCTGCTGGAATTTTCTATTCATCGCTAAAAAAATCCTAAAATAAAATTAAAACAATATTAACACTGCAGGCTAAAGAGTTTCTGTGAAAGGATCAAGCAAACTAGCAGTTAAGTTCTAATTAAAGAAAAGGAGAGCGTGAAAAATTAATGAAAAGGTATAAAATGGCTCTTGGGTAATTCTCACGTCTAATTAGTCTTTTTGAAGCCTACCCGGGCTCACCTCTTGACTTCAGACTTTAACAAGTGACTTTTTATTCACTTGACACTTTTGTTATTATTTCAACACCATTGATTAAAAACCAATAATTGTTATTATTTGTTTTTTTTTTTTTTTTTTAATTGGCTTCAGGTAATCGCAACTCTCTTAAATTCAAACTGTTTTATCTTTTTTCCGACATTTTTAATGGTCGCTTCATTTATTCGCTAATGACCAGAATAAAACTAATTTTAAATTTATGAGCTGAATTATTAAAAAAAAATTTTTTTTCCAAAAAATCACTTTAAAAATCATCGATATGCTTATGTAATTTTTTTGACTGAATTTAGTATTAAAATTCTCCGACAGGCGGCGCATTGTCGCTTAAACTTCTCACTACTAGAGAGTTAAGTTTGAAACTATAAATAAATTTTTTTTTTCAACTATTTAAATTTAATTAAGAATTTTTTTTACTAAAAAATTGTAATTGTTATTTTTCATAAGACATATTACATTTTTATTTATAAAAAAAAAATTCGATAAAATTTTTTAAACAAGATAATTGACTTGAATAATTTAGTTATTTACTTAAAATTGTGTTACAGACATTGCCGGTGGATATTTGTGCTTCGTAGTCAGCATAGCAGGTATCGGAGTGGTCACTGCTGTCATCGGAGATGTGGCCTCATACTTTGGATGCACTTTGGGGATCAAAGATTCAGTAACTGCTGTTGTTTTTGTGGCTCTCGGCACTAGCATACCCGGTAAGTTGTTTTTTTTTTAACTAAAATAAAATAAAATTGTTTGTATAAACTCCTTTTGGAAAGCAATATATTTTATAAAAATAGAATAAAAATGAGCTTCTTTTGCTACTTTTAGAAAATGTAATAAAATTGAAGCTTTTTTAAAACAGTCGGACTATTTTTTCAATAAAACGAGACCGGTGGGAAATGAAAAAAGTTTTAATATTGACATTTTTTTTATTTATGACTAAACTTTAGAGATAAATATTTTTTTATTTTCTTTAGATGTTCAAATATATATTTATAAAAAAATTTTGGTGGACAAAAACATTAATGAGAAACATTTAAGTATAATTTTTTATTTTTTTGAAAATTTTCTTCACCAAAAATAATTTAATTAAAAAAAAAAAAATAAATTTTATTTTATTTAAATAATTTAATTATTAAAAAAAAAAATATTAATTAAATTAAAATGAGTGAATTATTAATTAAAATTTATTTTTAAAACATTTTAATTATTAAAAAAATTCTAATTTTATTTTTTAAATAATTTAATTATTTTAGAACAAGTAAAAAAAAATTTTTTTTTTAATATCTTATTAAAAAAAATTAATCTCTTTAATAAAACAAATTTATTTTATCAGTCTCCAACAATCTTCGCCTTTAAAATTTACCCGACAGTTTTAAAAGTTAGTGATGCCGATAACTACGAACAAATAAGCTTAGCGCATAAAACCCCGTAGCATCAGAATTATATTAAACATTGATAGGATTAAATCTCGTATCCTGACAACGGTATATTAAATACCGATAATGGATCAAGATTAATTAATCAGAAACCCCGAGGAGGTCTTATTAACAAGCTTTCGCGTCCTGTCATCCAAAGCAAGAGCAAGAGCAAAAGCTGAGTTGCTTTATTCTGTAATAAGCAAATCCAAGTCGTAGCCATAATTGCTCCGCTAATTAATTTTCCCTTAAAAAACAAAAAAAATATTTGTTTATAATTAATAATTATAACAAGTTTTATATATGTCACTAGCAACATGGAATATAAGTCTCGGCACTTCTTTTGCTCCCCGCTCAGTACAAAGCTTAACCGCATGCATGAGTGAGTAAAGGAAAAGCCTGTCATGCTCGAAATTGCTTGTCGAGGTCTTGAATCACCACCAAACATTTCTAAAAATTCTTTTATTTTTCTTCCTCGAGTTTTTACTTTGCTGGAGAATTTTTGTTGCCCTGAATACAAAATCTCTATTTTCAGGGCTGAATTTTCAGACGAACTCAATTTCCTACTACTTACCCCAGTTCATATATTTATATAAATATATATATGTAAAGGGTAAATTGTGCATGGCTTCCCTCAACTCAATTCTCTCAGCTACATCCACTTTAAAAAACTCTTCACATAAACTCTTATATAAAAAGTAAATCTGGCGAACATTTCATTATGAATTATTTTATTTTAAAATAACTTGCCTATTTACATAATCATAAATACGGGCGTCAAGTACAATAACAACACATAACACACCACACAGAGGCTATCTGTGTGTATTATATTAGTATAATCCCATCGATAGTGAAGGTTTTGCTCTCTTTTATTGGGCCATCAGCTCGATACTTCTTAATGTTATTTTTTCCTCAAGGCCACCGCCTTCAGAAAATACTCTTCTACTGATAAAATACTCAATCGAATGTTAACGGTCAGTGTCTAGATAAAATCAATATCCTTAGATGACACTACGATGAGCAGCTTAGACATTTTATAAGGAAGAATTTTTAAATTTAATAAAATAATCTATATTATTAAGAGATAAGAAAAATTATCCTAAATAAATCTAGATACATAATTGAGAAATTACCTTTTATCTTGTGAACTATTGACATTTTTAAAGATATAAGTTCATCCCAAAGTTAGACTCATCGAGACCTTTCATTTGAGTACCCACACTAATTTTTCATATATTTTATATATTTATGTATATAATATATATGTACATATGAAAAATATATCAAAAATACATGTGGGTACTCAAATGAAAGCCCTTGATGAGTGTAACATCGGAATGAGCTTATATCTTAAAAAATGTCAATAATTAAGAACTGACTTAGCTATCTTGTCAATTAATGACATTTTTAAAGATATAAGCTCATCCTGATATTACATTTATCAAGACTGGGTACTCAAACGAAAGCTCTTGATAAGTGTAATACCAGGATGAGCTTATATCTTTAAAAAAGTCAATATTTAAGAAAGTACAGTGAAATTTAACAAAAGTCATTATTTAATAAAGCAAAATTTTATATATTTATATTTTACAGTGACTGCAAAGTTGCTAGTTATTTATTAATTTTGAAAAAAAAATTATTAATTAAGATCATTTTAATGTATGTTATTAAATTTTCATTTTGTTTTATTTATTAAAAATTTAACATTTAAATTTTATTAAAAATAGTAAAATTACTCTTTCGAATCAATTTTTCTTTTTAAATCTCATTAAAATTAAAATAATCAATTTTAATAAATATTTATCAAAAGAATTAATTATAAATTCCAATCTGAAAAAAGAAGAAACAATAAAATCATAAAACTAAAAAGAACTTCCAACTTACTCCATTAGTAAACTTTAATGTTCCGAACAACAAAGCAATAAATTCGATGTCATCGCCCATCAATGGAGTAAGCATAAGTTATCAACTCGTTATCAAGTTGATAGTTGCAGTTGCTGCATTTGCACAGTAATTAAAGAAGACGATAATTACATTGTCCCAGTTAAAATGAATACATCAATACTTTAAATTGTTCCTCAGTTTTGTCCTCCGTTTACGGAAAGGAAAACTTTATTGAGAGTTTTCATTCGACTGGAGTGCGTCGAGTCGATATTCACCAGTTAACTGTATAATTACTCCTGAACAATATTTTTTCACCTCGTTAATAGGGGTTCGCTAAAACTTTTAGCTTTTGCTTTTGTTGAAAACAATATTATTATTTCTCCTTTTACATAAAAGAAGAAATAATTTTTTTCTCTTGTTTTTAGCAATAATAAAACACAAAGTTTGATACTAAAGGCATTTACAAAATAACTCTTGACAAATAATCCAGGAAATTTCCAGGATTCCGATCGCTATCTCAGCTTTACTTAGAAACTTTTATTTTTTAAACTTTGTCTCTCCGTGCTTCTGACGAGAAATCAACTGGCCAAGTTGATTCAAAGTTACACTATCAACAAAATAGTTCTGATGTTACGTAACAATATAAGTCTAGACTGGAGAAAAAATTTAACTCGTAAATTTATGGCGTCCGAGCAGAAACGAGATGACTCGGATGCTCGGATGCCGATGGGCGATAAAAACAGGAGATGGTTCTTGTAGCAAGAGTAGAGACTAAACTTGAAATTTTGTCGTTAAATTTCAGACACGTTTGCCAGCAAGGTGGCTGCATGTCAGGACAAGTATGCAGACGCTAGTGTCGGAAACGTGACCGGCAGCAACGCAGTGAACGTCTTCCTGGGCATCGGTATCGCGTGGAGTATTGCCGCCATATATCATGCCTACCACGGCAATCAGTTTAGGGTGGAGCCTGGCAAGTAAGTACATACTTCACTCTTACTCTACATCTGCAGAATAAAGATAAAAAAATGTTTGCTTGCTTACTAATAGACAAATTTTTATAAAACATTTTTTTTTTTTTAATTATTTTATACTTTTTAGTTTGATTTTTTTAAAAAACATTTTAAAAATTTTTAATCAAAAATTAACTTGACTTAAAAAAAAGAAACCTTTTTAAAAGTTTCATTGTTTTTATTCGACTAAAAAAAATTTAATCAAGTTAATTTTTTCTTAAATTAAGAAAATTTTATTAATTCAAACATTTTTTTCCTTAAATTAAGAAAATTAAACTCTTTAAAATAATTTTTACCTTGAATTAAGTTAATTTTTTTTTTTTTTTGAGTAGTTAAAAATTAAAAGCATTAAACTGCAATATTTTATTTAATTAAAAAGACACTATTTACTGCCTTTTTTATAGATAATTAATTTTTTAACTATAAAATTAGTTTATTTTTTTATTGTGATGATTCTAATTAAAATTTTGAAACAAAATTACTAAAGAATTGCAATATCATCAATTTTTTATATTTGTAGATATTTAAAAATTATTCAGACGTCTTGAAGTTAATAAAAACGATGTTTGAAGATTTAATTGCAAAATAATGATTAAAAAAATTAATTTACTTAAAAAAAAAATTATTTTAAAGAGTATGATAGTTTTTAATTACAGAAAAATTATTAAAATAAGAAATTGTTAAAACTTAAGAATTTTTCTCTTGAATCAAGTTCATTTTTTTTTAGAGTTGTTAAAAATTAAAATCATTAAATTGTATTATTTTGTTTAATTAAAAAGACACCATAATTAATTTTTAATTCAATTAAAAATGACGTTTAAACATTTAATCACAAAAATAATAATAACAAAATTAACTTTCTTTAAAAAAAAAAAATTATTTTAAAGAGTATAATAATTTTTAATCAAGCAAAAAAATTCTTAAAATAAAAAATTGTTCTTGTTCCACAAAAACTTGAGTAAAATTATCAGTATAAATTCATACCAAACACTTTAATTAAACCTTTACTTAATAAATTAAAAATCAATGTATGCAACTATATAAAGACAACAAAGTGACCTCTTGCGAAGGTACACAGTAAAAAAAAAGCGCTTAGCATGTCCAGCGCAAGCAAAACTTACTAATGTAATTATAAATTTAATTAAACTTGATGTGTTTAACTAAACGACGAACTAGAGGCAACGTCAACTATCCCGACGTAATCTCGCCTGTCTCTCTTCCGTTACGCAACCTTTTGATGCGTCAGAGTAAACGAGTACTCTTCATGCCCTTCACAGACTGCTGCACCGAGAACATGCGATAGCACAAAAAATTATCAATTTTCTGATAAAAAAAATTTTTTCTGTTTACAGCCTGGCCTTCTCCGTAACTCTCTTCTGTTCAGAAGCCTGCATCGTGATAATCGTGCTGATGATCCGAAGATCGAAGGCCATCGGCGGAGAACTGGGAGGCCCAATCGGGATTAAAATCATCACATCCGGGCTGCTGTTCTCGCTGTGGGTCTTCTACCTGATCATGTCAACCCTGGAGGCCTACGGAGTGATCAAGGGCTTCTAAACAGACTTCTCGGCCTACAAATATTTTACGCAGCTAAGTCTGAATTTCTGAACGACCGAACGTTATTACCGTCTTGTAATTATTATTCACAAGACACTTTTCAGTCTTTAACTTCTAAGCTCTAATATTTTCCCAGTATATTTCTCATTCTTACATGCATGCTCACTATTTCTTCTCTAAGAGCGTAGATCTCACATGGTCAAGCTATGCGTTACTCCTAGGTATTAAATATTAAATGGAGATTATATTTGTGGTACTTACTAAGTACTCTTTGTCTTATTTGACGACACTGAAGCTGACAGAAATTTTTTTTTTTATTCCATAATTATTAAATTATTATTTGAAAATTCTTATGAAATTTAAATTAATTTATAACAAATAAATTATAACAAAAAAAAAAATGAAATTTAGAAATTAGAAAAAATTAAAAACACAATTTTTTAAGTATAATTTTTTTAAACAAATTTGGTTATTATATATAATTAAAAAATGATTAACTGACTCTTAATTTTAATGTCATATATATATGAAATTAATTTAATAGGTATTTAATCTATTTTTTAACAAATAAATTTTGAAAAAAAAAATTGACATGTAAAAATTCAATTTTTTTAATTAAATTTTTTTGTTAAATTAAATTAAAAAAATTATCAAATGACTGCTAATTTTAATTTCATATATATATATGAAATTCATTCAACAGATATTTAATAAATTCTTAACAACTAAATTATGAAAAAAATTGATTTGTAAAAATAAAAAATTCAATTTTTTGGAACAAATTTGTTTTAAAAAAAAAAAAAAAATTAGAAAATTGTGACAGCTAAATTTAAGTCCAAAAAATTTGAAATATAAAAATTAAAAAAAATTTTGTCAGCTTACTTCAGTATCATCTTGTTCTTATTCTTCACTCTGCCGGGACACTTTATGGTGCAATTGCAATAACCGCTAATTCCGTTTTTTGGTACAGCGCATCTAAAAAAAAAAAAAAAAAAAAAACAAACGTTTTAATTCAGCGGACGATTTAAGATTTTGCCTTAATAAATTAAAAATAAAAAAAGTTATTAAAAAATTGTAAAAAGAGTATTTAAGTGTATAAATAATGGAATGAGAAGGGAAACATATTAGCCGAGTGGTTACAATCAAACGCTAAGAAGTCATACTATATTATACATATATGTAAATTGACATTATTATTATTGACATGTATACATAGTGTATTTTATTTCGATACGTTTCTTATGACTTATGAAAATATTTACTGTTCATGTAGACTAGGGAGATATTTATTTATAGGACTATGATAAAAATAAGTAATAGTTATAAGTTACGAGTAATTTAATCCGTGTGAAGTAATAATTATAATTAATATTGCTAATTTTATATTTGTAAGTGTACTAGAAGAGTAAGATTAAATTAAATTAATTTTTATTTTTCAAAGCTCTAGTCCGCCACCGAGATTCAAAGACGTAATAAATAATCAGTTAATGCTAATGTAAATTAATTGCTGTTTATTGTTAACGCTTTTATTTATTTTATTAATTAATTAATTAATTATGTAAGAGTGAGGATTTGTGACAGTATTAAGACGACCTTAGTTATTATTTTTTCACTGCCGTTAGTGGCTGTCTGTCTAATTATAAATTCAGGCAATCGATCACTCGGATACTATTATGGTGAAAGAGAATATGGATGCGTTAATGCGTATTGATCGGTCACTTTGTGCAGTCATGGATTATTTATTACAACTGCATTACGGAAATTTGAAAATTAATTATACAATTTTTAAGATTTCCTCTATTAACTATCCTTGCAATTTTGAAGAATAGTTTGAAGTGTCTTGAGGAATTGACCGAACGGCGGTATTTTAATTTATGGTGGAGGGTAATTTTATATGTGTGGAAATATTGGCAAAAAAAATTGTAATAAATATGTTGGTTCCTTTTGAAAAACAAGAATTTTAAGTGGAAGAATAAATAATCATTTTTTTTTTTATTTCTTTTTGTTTATTTATTATCCAGAAAAATTCATGGGGGTTTTAATTTGCAATGATATTGAAGTTAAATGTCATTAGAAATTTTTTTTCAATTTTTATAACAAATTAATATGAAAAAAAATTCCACATGTGAAAATTAAATAAAAATTACTAGCAATTTTGCAGTCACTATGTGACTTCCGTGATTTGTGAACTATAAATAAACAAAATTTTGCTTTATTAAATAATTTTTGTTAAATTGCATTGTACTTTCTTAAATTATTGACGTTTTTAAAGATATAAGCTCATCCTGATGTTACACTCATCAAGAGCTTTCATTTGAGTACCCACATCAATTTTTCATATATTTTATATATATGTAAATATGAAAAATATATAAAAATGCATGTGGGTACTCAAATGAAAGCTCTCGTTGAGTGTAACATCGGAACGAGCTTATATCTTTAAAAATATCAGTAGTAGACAAGATACAAGGTCTTTTCTTAATTATTGAGATTTTTTAAGATATACATGCATTTTCATATATTTTTCATATATACATATATATAAATATATAAAATATATGAAAAATTGATGTGGGTACTCAAATAAAAGGTCTCGACGAGTGTTATGACGGGGTGAGCTTATATCTTTAAAAATGTCATTAGTTGACAAGATAGCAAGGTCAGTTCTTAATTATTGACATTTTTTAAGGTATAAGCTCATCCTGATGTTACCTTCATCAAGAGCTTTCATTTGAGTACCCACATAAATTTTTCGTATATTTTATATATTTAATATACTTCACAAATACCATATATATAAAATATAT
>CAJNRD030001124.1:927716-1126550 GCA_905319865.3 Cotesia congregata | reverse complement strand
TATATATATATATATATATATATAATATAATATATATATAATATATATAATATATGAAAATTGATGTAGGTATTCAAATGAAAGGTCTCGATGAGTGTAATGTCGAGGTGAACTTATATCTTTAAGAATGTCAATGATAAAATTTTTCTTATTCTCTTAATAATATAGATAAATGAAAAAAAAAATTTTTATTGCAATTAATTTGTTATAAAAATTAACTTCAGTATCAAAATTTATAATGAAATTTTTTCCCCCATATTAAAATTTTAATTAATTTTATTAAAAATGAATAATTGAAATAATTCCCATCCGAAATATTTTCCGCCGTAGTCTCTGAAAGTAAAACAAAGTAAGATTGATTTTTTAGCTAGTGGTAACAATTATGATCCGCTTCTGTTTAAACTGAAGCTGAGTAAAATTAATGAATGCGGGTCACGGTGAATAAAGATGAAAGAAGTTTGTCTGTATTGCGAGTTTAGGTGTGAGTGTATTTCTTTGATTGTGAAAGAAAATATTTTATTTCTTCTCTTAGAGAAGAAATCTGCCAAAGAAATTCTCATGAAATTTCAGTCTCTGTCCTTTGAAACTAGTCAAAACTACTCTTGATACTTTTAATAAAAACGTTAACAATTGATTTAATAAAAAAAAGTTAAATAAATAATTACAAACTCAACTAGCAAAGCGTCAAGTGATAAAACATAAGTAAGAATCTTGTCGTCGCCCCTAACATTTTCGTTCTCGATAGCAATAGACGAACTGAAGCCCAGAGTCAAATTTAATAAAATGGGAATTCAATGGATGGAGGTTCGCTTGTATATATGCCACTGAAACCTGCAAGAAATAAAATCAAATGAAAATGAAAATGAAAATGAAAAGAGATAAAAAAAAGTATATTATAATGATAAGGATAAGAATAAGATTAAAAATGTTTGTCGTAGAATCGAAAATTTACGGAACGAAAGATTCTTCGTTACATTTAGTATCCTGTGTTGAGTCTGCCCTAGAAATATTTGAATAAATTGTTTAAAAAATTTATTTCTCAGCTCCATGTCACTAAATATTTTAATTAACAGACATTTAAAAAATTTTTGATAATTTTTTATTTAAAAAATTAAAATGTAAAAGATTTAAAAAATTATTTTAAAAAATAAGAAAAATTCTTTAAATAAAAAATTTTGTTAAAAATATTTTTTGATTTCTAATTTAATTAATGAAAAAAATTAAAAAATTTTTAGATTTTTTTTATTAAAAAAATTATAAAAAAATAAAATTATAAATTTTACTTGTAGAAAATTTGAAAAATGTTTTTTTTAATTTTAATTTAATTAATTAAAATTTTTAAACGTCTGCTAATTTAAGTTTAAAAATATTCAATAACTTGCTTGCAAATTGATAAAAATAATTCGAGCTGATTTAGTTTTATTAATAAATACGCTTCGAAAGTTGTTTAATTAGCGATAATCTCTAGCGTAATTAGACGATTTATTCGGTTGGGCAGCTCGTGGATACATTTTAATTACAAGTTTCATAAACTTTATCGTGTATTTATTATACTAATAATTTAGGAAGCAATCGGATGTAGATAGATAGATATTATTGATAATTGATAATAATTACAATCATTAATTACAACCAACAAATAAAAATCATTGAGCCAAATGAAGAAATTTTTAAATGATAGTATAGGTCAAGGTGACCCTTTAAATTTTTGTTTTAAAAATTTTTATTGTCTTCTTTTCTATTTCTTCAATCTCAATCTAAAATTATTATTCAATTTTTTATATTAAAAAAATTTGAAAATTAAATTAGCGAGATTGGAAAAGTTTTATAATATTTTTATTGAAAAAAATTACTTTAAAAATTTGACATGTAGAAATTTTGAAAAATTCTAAGTGTAATTTTTTAAAAATAATTTTTGTTGATTAAAAAATTAGAAATTATCAAATATTTGCTAATTTAATTATAATTAATTTATTTACATAAAATTAATAAAAAAATCATTTTAAAAGTTTAAAAAATTTTTTTTTATACAAATTTTTATTAATTTAAAAAATAAAAAATTGGCCTTAACTGGTTAATAGAGAGGTCATACACCTTGCAAAAATGTAGCGCTTAGCTATGAATAAGTGAAAATCGAAACTTTATAGGTTAAATTTATTGTTTGTAACACTGTTAGTTTCTACGAAATTTCTTATCTATATCCGGGACTGTCGGTTTACATTACTAATTAAATTAATATTAACTATTAACTACTACCTAGATTTTTATTCCCTTTTCGCGTCTATGAACGCACTAGTCATATTGATAAAACATATACTATTATACCTATTTCTACTTATACTGTTTACATGTAAAAAGAGCCAGCCCCAAAATCTGGAGTCCTAAATCGTAGGTTATAGTTATAGTTACTTTCTTAAAGGATTTACTAATTTTTAAAGGATTTTTTAAAAGTTATAATGGACCAAGAGACTTAAGTCATGACTGGCCAAGAAACATATTCGAAACTTCAGGAGTTATTCTATTCTATTAGTCTTTACAATTAGTTATTAGTTGTATCAATTGGTAGATTAATGATTAATCATGCTGAGCGAAAAGTATTTTTTTTTTTTAATTATTTTACTTCATATTTCTTTACTGATAAAAAAAATTTATAAATAATCATAAATTTATAAACAATTTATTTAATTTATTATTTTATTTAAAAAATTTCTTCATTTTGAGGATATAAAGTGTTTCAAAAATAATTTTGGCACTTTAATTCCAGGATCTAATTCAATTTTTATTAATAATTAGTGAAGCTCATTAAAATTTTCTATTAGTGAATTTTAAACATTAATATAAAGAAGAAATCAATTTAAATTACTTTTTTTAATTTGTATTTATTTCTTCCCACAGAAACAAACTAAACTTGGTTTTTTCCAAAGATTAACCGAAATATCATGAGACTTGAGACTCTAAATAAACCGTCTGCTTACATAAATAAAAAAAAAAACAATCTCATAGTGTGTCCGGAACAAACAGTTCCGAGTGAAGCTATTTTCAAATAAAAAAACTAAATACTAAAGGCCAGTTTTTTAATCTAAAATAAAATTTTATCCAAGATATGATTATTATTGTCAGTATATCTATGTCCACAATCTATATAGATATATTTTAGCATTAAATAAAATTTTATCCCGGATTGAAAATCTGGCCCTAAAACCACTGAAATTAATCCATGAACGATAATTATTAAAATACACATTATATAATTTATTTTCGCTCAGTCTAGTTTATTGAAGCATTGAAATTAATGAACCTTAAAATTGACCAATTATAGCGATTTATATTTGGACCAATTAGATTTTTATTCACTTAACTCTAAATAAATATATATCATAATATTATTTCTCTCGTTCCATTTACCAATTTCATGAATAAAATGATTTCCAATAATAAAATAATAATACATTATATTATTTGAGCCATCATATTTAATCTTTATCACGCACAACTTGACATTAGTAGTGCGTGCGACTGACATTTTGTTATATATACTTCAATTGCACACTTTACTTCCAAATTATTTTCTATTAAATCATTAAACATAATTACTTTGTTTGCTACAAATGGGGCTGGCTGAAGAAAATTATTTTCTTCTTTTTTTTTTATAAAAAAATAAACAAAATCACTTATCAATAAATTACAATTAAATTACTATCTTATAAAGAACATATTTATTAACTTATAATTACAATCAATAAAAAATACTTTCAATCATCTTCTTTATGTCTACAGTATATCTCTGCTAATATATATATATATATATATATATATATATATATATATATATATGAGCAGCAAGCCATTACTCAAGCTATACAATTTACTGCTGAACACTTGAACACTTTGAAAAAAAAAAAAAAAAAAATTAAACAATATATATATAAATTATTGTATACTCAGTGATCGAACATCTGTCAGGTGAATTTGACACAAACCTGCTGATAAATTCTCTCAATAATATTTCGATTACTGTAAATTAACTCGACGAAGAAAAAAAAATAAAGAAGAAATAAAAAAATAATAAATTAATTATTAAATAAAATAAAATAAAAAATATGCGAAATAATGTGTGTAGAATTAGGCGTTTTAATTAAAATTGTACTGTAAAATAAAAATAATATATACTGCGAGTAACTAGAAGAATAAATGTGAGTTTAATGACTTATTATTATAATTATTAATTATAAATAAATAAAATGAGTTAAAGTTAAAACAATAAATACGCGTTATGTATATATTGTTGTGTTATTGCGTAGAATAATATATAACAGAAAAAAAAAAAAGCGAGAAAATATATACTGACTTTAATTTTCTTACGCTCATCTTTTCTCCCGTCCGAGAGTCCAGATTGTTGCTACATACACACATATATATATATTATAAATAAATAAATATAAATATATATTTAATAAATTAAAAATTGTTAAATTGTAAATTAGCGGTTGCGTTAATTTTTTAATTAAATATTTATTGAAGATAATTTTTTTTGTTAACGCCAGCTAATTGTGCTTCTGTATTAATTGTATTGATATAATTAGTTTAAGTATTTATTCCTTGTACAAATTATAATTGTTTTGAGTGCCCGAGTTGTCCGATACAACGAATTATTGCTATGTAAGTCGGTTTATTTATTTAAAAGTATGTGATGAGATTTTAAAGAAGAAATGAGAGTGAAAAAGTAAAACGCTTGAGAATAAATAAATTAAAAAAAAAAAGTTTTAAAATAAAAGTATGTTAAATTGTTTAAGTCGGTACTTTAATAATTGATACGATTAAAAACTAAAACATTAAGAACTATTATTAGAATTCCTTTGCTTGTTCTTTGCAAACCCGATATACTATTTATCAAACGCTTTGACCTTTATCAAAAGTACTCTACATATTTATATGTATATTAAATGACGCGAGAAAAGCTACGGTAATTGTTTAATTATATGCAAAGAGTGAGAAAAGGAATAAATGTGTTATTGATAATTGTTGATGTAGAATGACGCAGAGAATCCGTCGATCCAGACTAGGGAACCGGGTTCGAAGCCAACGTTTATAAATTAATAAAATTATTCTGGCTCGGTGTCGCTCGGAACGACTGTCAACATCAATACTTAATAATTAATTTAGCAGATGTTTGATAATTTTAATTATTTTTTTTAACAAGTAAATTTTGGAAAAAAATTGGCATGCAGAAAATTTAAAAAATGCAATTTTTTTTTAATAATTTTTTGGAAGAAATTTGTTTGTTAAATATTATTAAATTACTGCAAATTTTAATGTCATATATATATATATGTAAATTAATTTAACAGATATTTAATAATTATTTTAACAAATAAATTATAGAAAAAAAATTGATAAAAAATTAAAAATGAATTTTTTTTTTAATAATTTTTAGGAAGAAATTTATTTGTAAAATAAAATTAAAAAATTATTAAATTACTGCTAATTTTAATGACATACATAATAAAAATTAATTTAATAATTTTTTTAACAAATAAATTATAGAAAAAAAATTGACAAGAAATTTTAAAAAATTAAAAATGTAATTTTTTAAAAATAATTTTTAGGAAGAAATTTGTTTATTAAATAAAATTAAAAAATTGTCTTGATTGCTAATATTAATGTCATACATAATAAAAATTAATTTAGCAAATATTTAATAATTTTTTGAACACATAAATTATGGCAAAAAAAATGAAATGAAGAAATTTAAAAAAATTAAAAAAGCAATTTTTTGGAAGAAATTTATTTGTTAATTAAAATTTAAAAAATGTCAAGTGACAGAAGTGAAATTGGAATCTAAAAAAAAAAATTAATATAACTCCGAGCGGCATTTTAGTCAGATAAATTTAACTAAATAAATAAAAAAAATGTAATTACTTGGATAGTGCAAAAAATGAAATATACATTAATTAAATGTTGTTTACAATATCTTTATTTTTATTCACTTACCCTTCGCTGATTAATTATAAAATGAAAGATAAGCAAATACTACTGCCCCGCGGCGTTTTATAGGTTAGGTAAATGTTTACAAGTGTTTTAATGAGACCGTAACTAAACATTAAAATTTTCATTTCCTCGTTTTTCATCATTACTTTATGTTTCACTTTAATGAGGGTTATTTATTTGTTTTCAAATGAAGTTAATTAACAGCTGATTGAATGTCAGCATTCAGTTCTGACATTTATAACCTTAAAATTTTTTTAGTAAGTATTGATTTTTAAATAATTGAAGAATTAATAGTGAAAAGAAGAATATTATTGCAATTTTGAAATAATAGTGATTGATAATAAAAATACTTACAATCGTTGCCAACAAACAATTGAGTGAAATGAGACAATTAAATTTGGAAGTGAAGATAGTTATTCAAAATGGCGGAGTACAGTTCTGTCAAATGAAAATTAACTTAGAAGATATTTAATAATTTTCGGAATTTTTTTAACTAATAAATTATAAAAAAACGAAATTTTAAAAAAATTGACATGAAGAAAATAAAAAAAAATTAAAAATGCATTTTTTTAAAAATAATTTTTTAAGACAAATTTGTTTGTTAAAAAAAATCAAAAAATTAAAAAGTGACAGCTAAATTTAATGTCATTATTGTCAGCTCTGAAATATAACCAAATTTCATATGAAAATTAACTTAACCGACATTTAAGAATTAAAAAAAATTTTTTTATTGAAAAAATGACTACAAAAAAAAAGAAAAAAAAATTTTTTAAAAACATTTTTTTGTTCTAATTTAATTATTGAAAAAAAAATCAAAAAATTGAAAACGTCGGCTAACTTTAGTACCATAATTTTATAAGTAATTAAAAAAAAAAAAAAAAAAACAATGTTGTTATAATATTGATTAATAATAAAAATGATGACTTGATGACAGTTGTTGTCAATAAACAATTAAGTGAAGTGAGATAAATAAATTTAAAAATCAAACTAGTTATTCAAAATGGCGAATTTCTAGGTCTTGTGTTCCAGTGTTGCTTAAAACGTCATAAAAAGTGTTTATTGTTTTTATTTAACAGATCGAATTTTTATTATCCTTTGTGGAGTTTCGGTAGAAGGTCACCCAACAAATAAATCATCACCAGATTTTATTTTCATACACCGATAAATTTGTCATCCGTAATAATTTATTGAGACTAACTTGCGATAATGTGTAATTTATCGAGTGTGAAAATAAGATTATCATACACAGGATATTTATTCAAAATTTTCATACTACTGTCGGAATGTTGCGATGAAAAAGTTTGAAGATATAATTGTTAATATAAAGAATCACTTACCTCCCAACAGAAATGTTGATATTAAATATTAAATGTATTATTATAAATTATAATTCACAACATATACACACGAGACAGTAGCCGGGATCTTTTAGGATTGGTGCCAGAACCCGAAGACATCCGAGAGACTGGTCTGTTTGGTTTCAGTTGGCACTGGTATTTCTAGTAATACTCATACTCACATTAATTCTCACCCTATTGTCATTTACACTTCTTCTTTAAAATTATTTCATTTCACCTTGTTACATTTTTAATAATAGACAAGTTGTTTCTTTTCTGTCGCCCGGATCAACACTTAATTTAAAAAATCACCGTAAAGTGAAAGTAAAATTATTAAATTATAAAAAATCAGAATAAATGTTGTTTAAAAAAAAAAAAATAATAAAAAATTGAAGCTTGAGTGATGTCTGCAAAAATAATACTGCTGAGCAGTTTAATCTTCTTAATAATAGGTCTCTGCGACTGCAATGTCAACTCCGAAGAGCCTGAGTGGTGGGAATCCACCCAGATCTATCAGATATGGACTAGAGGATTCAAAGACAGCGACGGAGATGGCGAAGGCGATTTACAAGGTGCGCTACTTACTTTTTTTATGATTAATTGTTATATTGTGAGTGTCATAAATCAGCCATCAGCATTATTGCTATAGCACGGGTGATTCTAATTGTAGAGTTGGCAGTTAACCTCACTTTGAGTGACCTTGAGAAGAAATTTATTTTTAATGATAGTGAAGTTTGCATTTAAATTAATTTACCAGATATTTAATAATTTTTTTAACAAATAAATTATGGAAAAAAAAATTGACATGTAGAAATTTAAAAAAAAATTAAAAAACTGTCTTTACTGCTAATTTTAATGTCATTAATTTTTATAATTTTTTTAACAAATAAATTATGGCAAAAAAAAATCAGAAAAAAAAAATTGACATGTAGAAATTTTAATAAATTAAAAATGCAATTTTTCGGAGCAAATTTATTTATTTAAAAAAAATTATCAAGTGACAGCTGACTTTAATGTCATAATTAAATTTTTTTAATTATTTCAAAAGTTAGTAAGCTAATCAACTGTTTTGCCTAGGATTCTTGTAGAAGATGTAAAATCGATTCGATTGGTATATAACAATGATTAAAAATGAACTGATTGTAAATTTTAAACCTTACTCTAGTTAACTTTTGATAACTTTTAATAACAATACCCACGCGGACATGTAAAAATGAAAATTTTTCAGTTTTTACATGGGGGATTTATTTATTTAATATTTTTCATAATAATTTCACTGATAAAAATTTATAATGTATGTCAGCTTCAGTGTCGTTTATTTTTAAGATTAATTGTTGTTATTATTATTATTATTATTATTATTCAAAGTGAAATGCTTTCAGGTATTTTGAGCGAGCTTGATTACCTCAAAGATATCGGAGTAGAAACTATTTGCTTGAATCCGATATTTTTATCTCCGTTAATTGATTTTGGTTATGATATTTCCAATTATACTGACATTGATCCAATTTACGGAGACTTGGAAGACTTTGATCAGCTGATTGAAGAAGCTCACGAGCAAGGTATTTTTTTTATTATTATTAATTGATTTTTTTTAATATTTTCTAAAAGTAGTAAATTTTTTTTTTAAGTAAATCAAAAAAATAAAATTAATGGTTTTTAAATGTGATTTTTATTTACAGATATAAAAATAATATTAAACATAGTGCCGAGTCACTCAAGCATAGAACACGAGTGGTTTGAAGCCTCGGTAAATCGTATCGCTCCTTACAGCGATTATTACATCTGGGCGAACGGAAGCGTCGATGAAAATGGAACTAGAGTTCCGCCAAACAACTGGGTACATCCTTGTTAGGAAGTTATACGATAACCATTAGGGGTGTGGACTGGGTTGGGAGTCCCGATTAAAATAAAATTGATTGATTGGTTTTGTTTTTTGTATTTTAAGGCCAGTGTGTGGAATTATACCAAGGGCTCAGCTTGGACCTGGAATGAGGACAGAGATCAGTGGTACTATCATAAATTCAAAGACACTGAACCGAATCTTAATTTACGCAACAAAGATGTTGTTGAAGAAATACTGGTAATATTATAAATATTTTCATTAGCCAGATTTACAACAATAATAATAAAAAAAAAAAATAATAATAATATTTCCACGCTAAATTCCTCGGATAATAAAAATACCAAGTGGTATTAAATTTTTGAGATTTCTTCTTTAGCATCGGAACAAGAAATCTACTTTCTTTGATTTACTATTTTGTAATCTTAAATTCCAGGATATTCTGGACTTTTGGCTAGATCGAGGTGTGGATGGTTTCCAAATCTCAAAAGGCGGGTTCTTTTATGAGGACCTGGATCTGGAGGACGATTCAGACGAGTCTAATGAATCAGATGATTCAAATGAGTCAGATGAGTCTGTGGATGACTTTGGGGATGATGAGTATGCTAATTTTCTGTATAAAATCCGGGAGTTCACAGACAACTGGACAGAAGAGAACAATTCAACGTCAAAATTACTGCTTGTCGAGTCTGAGGAGTCAGATGCTAATTTGATATCTTACTATGGTGATAATAATCGCTCGGGAGTTGTACCGTTCAATTTTCATCTCATCACAAATGTCACCATTGATGACGGAGCTGATGATATCAAAATTTTAATTGAAAACTGGCTCGATGATATTCCTGAGAATTCTACAACTAACTGGCCGGTAATTTATAATTATTATTATCATTATTAAGTTGAAATTTTTAGAAATTAATAAGAATACTAAGTCACTATGTGACTTCCGTGACTTGTGGACTATAAATAAATAACATTTTGTTTTAATAAATAATGATTTTTGTTAAATTGCTCCGTACTTTCTTAACTATTGATGTTTTTAAAGATATAAGCTCATCTCGATGTTACACTCATCAAGAGCTTTCATTTGAGTACCCACATGCATTTTGATATATTTTTCATATATATATATATATAAAATTAATGTGGGTACTCAAATGAAAGGTCTCGATGAGTATAATATCGGAGTGAGCTTATATCTTTAAAAATGTCAATATTTCACAAAGCACAAGGTTAGTTCTTAACTATTGACATTTTTTAAGATATAAGCTCATTCCGATGTTACACTCATTAAGAGCTTTCATTTGAGTACCCACATACATTTTTGATATATTTTTCATAAATACATATTTATAATATATATATAAATATATAAAATATATGAAAAATTGATGTGAGTACTCAAATGAAAGGTCTCGATGAGTGTAACATCGGGATGAGCTTATATCTCTAAAAATGTCAATAGTTCTCAAGATTCAACGTCATTTTTTAATTATGTATCTAGAGATACAGCATTTTCGAATGCAGCCTAAATACTAATAATAATAGCAATATTAAATACAATTATTATTATTATTTTTTTTTTTAAGTAAATAAAATAATAAAAATTTTAGATAAGTCATCCAGACGGTTCAAGAATAGCGACAAGACAAGGCCAAGATCGCTTAGAAGCTTGGATGGTTTTGACGATGCTTTTGCCCGGACAAGCGTACTCTTACTACGGCGACGAGATTGGAATGACAGATGCAGCAGAGGTGCCTGGATACCTTAAGACAATAAATCCAACTCTAAACAATCTTGCTGACTTGTCTAAATACGCTGCCAAGTCTCCAATGCAATGGGACAACAGCACTTCTGCCGGATTCTCGGTTAACGAAACCCTCTACTTTCCCATTAACGAAGATTATGTCACCCGAAACGTTGAGAGTCAACTCGAGGACTCGCTCAGCACTCTAAATACTTACAAAAGTTTAGCGCATCTCCGCAAAGACCCGGTTTTCCATCACGGTAACTTCAGCATCGAGACTATCAACAACGATAAAGTTATCTTCCTCAAGCGGTACCTCTCAATCTTTTATTTATTAATATTACTTGCTAATTAATAAATACTTACTCACTACTTAGGCACTTGGAAAACCATCCGGATTATTTGGTGCTAATTAACTTTGGCGCGGAGGAAGAAATAGTTAACATTACTTCCCTGGTATCTGACGATGAAGACGACGATGATGATGATGACGATAATTTTGTAGTCGTCTTCTCGACTAATGAAGAAAATTTATATGAAGTAAATTCAACAGTAGAGACTGTTGTTATTGAACCCTCTGATGCTGTTGTATTGAGAAACTATATTAATGAAACTGATGCTAATTCACCTGAAGATGATAGTAAGTGCTTTCTAATTTATTTTCATATTTTAAAAATTAAAAATATCTAATAGAAAAAGTTTTAATTAATGTAATGAAAATACTGAGATATTATTTTTAATTATCTTCATTAATAATATAACTAGCAACCTTGTAGTCACTATGTGACTGCCGTGACTTGTGAACTATAAAAATTGAAATTTTGCTTTATTAAATAATGACTTTTGTTAAATTACACTGTACTTTCTTAAATATTGACATTTGTAAAGATATAAGCTCACTCCGTCATTACACTCATCGAGACCTTTCATTTGAGTACCTACATCAATTTTTCATATATTTATATATATTATATGTATATGTAAAAAAATATATGAAAATGCATGTGGGTACTCAAATGAAAGCTCTTGATGAGTGTAACATCAGAATGTGCTTATATCTTAAAAAATGTTAATGATTAAAAATTGACTGCTATCTTGTCAAAAAATGATATTTTTTAAGATATAAGCTCATCCTGATGTTACACTCATCAGAAGCTTTCATTTGAGTACCCACATGCATTTTGATATATTTTTCATATATACATATATATATTATATATAAATATATGAAAAATTGATGTGGGTACTCAAATGAAAGGTCTCGATGAGAGTAACATCAGAATGAGCTTATATCTTTAAAAATGTCAATAATTCTCAAGATACAAGGTCATTTCTTAATTATGTATCAAGAGATAGCGCATTTTCGAATGCAGCCTAAATACATATCATCATAAATTGATTAAAAAAAATCAATATCATTTTTAAATTAAGTTTTTTTTTAATTAAATTCAATATGTTCTCTAATTAACTTTTAAATTAATAAAAAAACCAATAAACCCAATAAAAAATCTGAGGTTGATTTTAAAATGAATAATTTTTCAGGTAGCCAAGAGAATTCTGATCTGAAACCCACTCCATATTCATTAGGCGTAGGTGTAATTGATAGCACTCCAGCAAATTTAGCCGTAACTACCGAGGAGTTAGATGACGACGAGGAAGAGACATTAGATATTTCGAGTGAGATAATTCCAGAATCAACTGCATCTGTCGGAGGAACGGCTCTGATAATTAATCCAATTATCACGTTGTTGAGTATCTGTTGTATCTTGTTACTATTTAAATAAATCTAATAATTAATTAGTCAATTAAATTCTAACATACATATATAATATATTTATTATTTTTCTAGAATATAATTTTTACAATAAATACATTCCTCTCTTAGTCCATAATACAAATATTTTTCTAATTTATTTTTTTATTAATTTACTAACACACATTTTCGCGTATCGTCCGGGAAACTCGCTGAGAATTTTATTAATTTTTTTTACTCACTAATAACTTTTATAAATTGAATATTTATTTTAAAATAACTATTTTTTTTTTTTAATTTTTAATTTTATTATATAGAAAAACACAACCAAACATTATTTATGAATGCAGTAAAAAATGTACAAAAATATAACAAAAGATTAAAAGAGTTAAGTTGAATTTAAAACTCTCTGGCACTAGCGAACATTTTATAGATTTTTTTTAGAAGTAGAAAAAAAAAATTTACTTTTTTTATTTCTTCTTTCAAGTCTAACATTTCTTCTATCCTAACCATAGTCATAATATTTATAATAATAATAATAATAATAATAATAATAATAATAATAATAATAATAAAAATAAAAGGAAGAAATAAAAAAAAATATAAATAAATCTTTGATTGGTCTTTGATCAAATGAAATTATTTTTAAAAATAAAAATATTTAAAAATTATTGAAGTATTGAATAATGCCAAAAGATTTAATTATAGAATTAGAATTGACGTTTAATAATTGATATCCTATTTTATTTTTTATTTTTGTTTAGATAAAAGGCCATCGGTTCGTTAGTTGCTTTTAATATTTATATTTAAGAAATAAAAATTGAATATTGACAATCTGACATTAAAGTTTGACGTGAATGATGATTCAATTTCCTGGGGGCTTTAAAGCCAAAGTTTATTCCCAAAAGAAATTACGGGAGTTGGGGGAGAGAATTTACTGAGGCGCACTAAAAACTGTCGGGCTTTTCAACAACTTTAAAGATATTGGAAAGTTCATCGACGAGAGTCTCGTAGCGATACGCCACCCGGATATCGGGGACATTTGTCCTCGTGATGTCGTTCCCAGCTACTCCTTCCTTGGTGTAGTTTGGTCCTAGCCAGTACTGCTTGCTCTGAAATTATAAAGGTTTTTTTTTAAGTGGCAATTTTGTTTCTTCTTCTTGGAAGTGATCTTATATTAGGAACTAGCTCGTCGGCGTTAAAATGTCAGTAGTATAAATTTATTTATTAAAAAAAACAATTTTTTAATTTTAAATCAGTAAAAGGAATTTTTTTAATTAAAATTTTTGAAAATTTGAATTCAAATTAACTATTGAATACAATCCAATAAATTTTTATTTAAAAATACTCTATCTCTAGATACATAATTAAGAAATGACCATGTATCTCGTGAACTATTAACATTTTTAAAGATATAAGCTCATCATGATGTTACATTCATCGAGGATGAGTGTAACATCAGGATGAGCTTAAATCTTCAAAAATGTCAGTAATTAAGAACTGTATCTTGTCTGCTATTGACATTTTTAAAGATATAAGCTCATCCTGATCTTATACTAATCGAGACCTCTCATTTGAGTACCCACATCAATTTTTTATATATTTCATATATTTATATATATTATATATGTCTATATATGAAAAATATATCAAAAATGTATGTGGGTACTCAATTGAAAGCTCTTGACGAGTGTAACATCAGGATGAGCTTATATCTTAAAAAATGTCAATAGTTAAGAAAGTACAGTGAAATTTAACAATAGTCATTGCAAAGTTGCTAGTTTTAATTAATAATTAAATGAAAAAAATTTATATAATTTTTATTTATTAAAATTTAAAGCTTTTAATTTTATTTAAAAATTGTAAAAAAATATTAATTAAAAAATAAATATAATGTAATATTATTTATTTATGAATTAAGAGTACTGTCAGAGTAGAGTCTTATTAATTAAAGTATTAATAATTATCGAAATTTATAATATAATGATAATAACATACCTTGTGAGGAAAACCGCTCATTATTACAGAGTTCCTTGCAAGCTCACACATGTCGCAAGAACTGAGCTTCCAGACCTGTGCAGCAATACTGTACTCCTCCATGAGAGGTTCCTGAAAGACAAAAAGAACAAGTAAAGGCCTTTGTAGAATAGAAGTAAATAAAAGAGCCCGCAGTAATTTATATTCATTAGAGAAACGTAAAGCTGTTCCTAGTATTAACAAGCTAGGAACTTCAAAAGCCACTGTCCTCCATAAATACCTTTGTGAAGTGAAATTGCAGAGGATCGTCTGTGGAGAGGCTGACGCAGAGGCCCCGTGCAAGGTATTCCGGCAAAGGGTTACGGTGGTAGTTCAAGAATAGAGAATTATTGCTCAGAGGTGACATTGCGATCCCAATCTGAGCCAGGTAATACAGATATTGGAGCACTGGGACTTTGCGGAGCAGGAGACCGTGTGATATATTCTCTGCCATCATGAATCCGCAGACCAGATGTTGAATTGGACCTGCTTCACCGCAGTGAGGTCGCAGGACGAAAGTGTTCAGGCCTCGGTCACTACAAAGTTAATTTTATTTTTTTAATTATAATTATGTTTATAAATATTCATAATTTTATACTGATGAAATAACTTTTTTTTTTAATTAAATAAACTTAATTAATTGTTTATAAAATTTATTAATGGTTAAAAATTTTTTGTTAACTGCTAATAAATAATTATTTATTTTTAATAAATCTATATTATTAAGAGAATCTTTAGATATATAATTAAGAAATGACCTTGTATCTTGTGAACTATTGACATTTTTAGAGATATAAGCTCATCCTGATGTTATACTCATTGAGACCTTTCATTTGAGTACCCACATCAATTTTTCATATATTTTATATATTTATATATATTATATATGTATATATGAAATATATATATATAAAAAATGCATGTAGGTACTCAAATGAAAGCTCTTGATGAGTGTAACATCAGGATGAGCTTACAAATTTAAAAATATCATTAATTAAGAAATGACCTAGTATCTCGTGAACTATTGACATTTTTAAAGATTTAAGCTCACCTCGACATTACACTCATCGAGACCTTTCATTTGAGTACCCACATCAATTTTTCATATATTTATGTATTTATATATATATTATATATATGTATATATGAGAAATATATCAAAAATGCATGTGGGTACTCAAATGAAAGGTCTCGATGAGTATAATGTCGGGATGAGCTTATATCTTTAAAAACTTCAATAGTTAAGAAAGTACAGTGCAATTTAACAAAATTCATTACTTAATGAAGTAAATTTTTTATAAAAATTGATGATAATAAATAAAAAAATAAAGCAATTAAAATTTTAAATAAATAAAAAGAATTATTTAATATTTAATAAACTTTTTTATAAATAGATATTAAATAAAACTTACGCTCGAAAATGATTGAGGACCGTCATGTTAGCATAAGTATAGTACTGATAGTACCCATAGGGAGGATTCTCAATGTCATTCCATTCCTCAGGAGGCGATACGTCTTTATCAAAAAGCGGATTCTCAGGTTTGCTCTCATCGTCAACAGAGTCGAATCCAATTACATACTGCAGGAACTTGTGAAGGTCGGGATGAGACGAAGGATCGTTAGTGACTTCGAACAGCGGCAAGAAGATGTTGTTAATAATTTCTTGGAAATTACTCATCAACTTGTTCAGCTTGAATATATCGCTGGAAAATAAATCAAGGACAAACAATAAATACTAAAATATTAAAATTAAAACTAATTAACAATTCCTTTTTTTAACATTTAAAGGCAGACTTACTAGAGCCGTGGAATCTGAATAAGCCAGCGAACGTTGTCTGAATAGACGTCACCTTTGATCGCCCAATTAGCAAGCTTGTCCCATTCATCAGCGCTTTTACCGTAAATAGACAGCCTCAGTTCGGCATTCTGATACTTTGACTCCTCAAGGTCGCTGGCAACTTCTTTGATAATCCTCGCAAAGTATTTACCGTCGAGATAATTGTCGGTCTTAAGAAACACTTCACGCAGACGACTTTCGCCGATCGGGTTGTACTTGGCGTTGAATTTATCAAAACGATGGAAAGTATTTCTGTCCTGCAGGAAAAAAATGTTTTTTTTTTTTTTTTTAGTTAGACTTTTGCCTAGACTGTTAATTAAATTTATTATAAGTGCATTATTACTTACTGCGTGAACGTCGAGCATATCTACGCTAAGATCGTAAGTTGTGAGATTCATTGACTCAAATACTTGGGCAAGAGTCATCATTTCCCCGCTCTTCGAGCATGTCACTACTTCATCAGCATGATTTTTTAGTGTCTTTTTTATGAATCGTAATAAATGTTTTTGATTCATACATGACGCTGCGTGAATATGTGTGTCCACCTGAAATTATTTATTAGTTATTTAATTATAATAAATTGATCAATAATTATATCTTAATCTACTTCAATTAATTAAAACAATTTAAGCTCAATAAAAAGTTAATTAAAATTATGAAGATATGTATTAAAAACTAAAAACTTTTCATTTTTTAAAATCAATTTATAAGCAAATAAAAAAATTTTTAAGTTTGTAAAAATTCTTAAGAAGATAATTAAGAAGAAATGCTGACGTTAAGTAGAAAAATTAACACTGATAATTTTTTTATAAGTTTCTTCTTTGTAAACTTGAATCTAAAAAAAAAATCATGAATAAAAAAAAATTATTTTAAGTTATGAAGGAAAATTAAATTGAAATAACATAAAAAAATTAAAGAATTGTTCAGTTTGACTTAGTTTGATATAATAGGTATTTAAAAATAATTTCTTAGTTAAAAATTTTATTCCTTGAATCAGTTTAATTTCAATGAAAATTAAGTAGTTAGCCGACATTTAAAAATTGCGTTTATAAAAAACTAGAAAACCTTTAAGTGCAATTTTAAGAAAAATTTTTTTTGTTCCAATTTAATTTGTAAAAAAAAAAATTAAGAAATCAAAAATGGCGGCTAACTTTAGTATTATTAAATTTTAATATTAACATAAGGTAAAAGATCCAGTTATTGACATGTAATTTTATTTTAATTAAAAAGAAGAATCAACTTTAATAAATTACACTTTTGTTAAATCGCACTGTATTTTTTTTAACTATTAACGTTTTTGAAGATATAAGCTCATCCCGATGTTACACTCATCAAGAGCTTTCATTTGAGCACCAACATGCATTTTTATTTAATATATTTGTCGTATATACATATATATATATATATATATACATATATAATATATATAAATATATGGAAAATTGATGTGGGTACTCAAATGAAAGGTCTTGATGAGTGTAACATCAGGATAAGCTTATATCATGAAAAATATCAATAGATCTCAAGATACAAGGTCATTTCTTAATTATTGACATTTGTTAAAATATAAGCTCACCCTGATGTTACACTCATCAAGGGCTTTCATTTGACTACCCACATGCATTTTTATATATTTTTCAAATATACATATATATTTTATATATAAATATATAAAATATATGAAAAATTAATGTGGGTACTCAAATGAAAGGTCTGGATGAGTGTAACATTGGGATGGGTTTATATCTTTAAAAATGTCAATAGTTCTCAAGATACAAGGTCATTTTATCATATAAATACACTGGCCACAAAATTTGGCTTATTCTCTTAATTATATAGATAATTTTTGAATTATATATTTTATTAGTTTTTTAAGAAAATTTAATTTTTTTAATTAAAATAAAATTGCAAGTGTCAATAATTGAGTCTTTTACTTAAATAAATAAATAAAATAAAAAACCAACCTTTCTGATATTATAAAAATCCCTGTGAGGAACAGCTTTCTGACTAGCAAGTTCCCGTAGCTCATTAAGCAGAACATGTAATTGAAATTTCGAAGACAAGTAACTCAATCGCCTGTAGCAAAATGATTTAAGCGGGCCATCGGCAATCATAGAGCAGAGCAAATTCATGTCACGTACAAAGGTCCCGAGATCCGGGTAAGCGTAAGGCAAAGGCTTTCCATTAGCAAGATCCTCCTCGTTAGCGTAGACGTTGAACACTCCGTTGACGGGGTTGATCTTGTAATTCTTGGCAGGTGGAAACTCGCAGTCCCAGGGGTCGCCTCTTGAGGCCGGTGCATGCACAGGATGGTCTAAAATAGCCACAATAGTTAGGAACAATGCAACCTCGAGAGGGACTGCCCTCAGCGTTAAAATAAAACAAAAGATAAATAATACATAACAAGGGACCTTGAGTGACACGTGCTCAGAAAAGTCGACAGACGTCAGCGAGATTTAACCTGACTCAGCTCCGGGATAGGGATCAGGACTCTGGAGAAGTTATTTGTAATAAATTGTGTTTAATTATTTAAAACAGTTTACCTGCTATCGCCATTCGGTCCTCGTGCTGGAACAACTCCGCGCTGTTCAAAGGCTTCTTGTCGACGTTCCTCAGGAACCGGGAGGTGATGGACGGAAATGTCTGGTTTGAATTTATCATGTACTTCTCTCGGATGTACAGTGCTTGCACCAGCATCTGCGATGCTCTTTGCAGATCCTCCAATGGCACCTGCAAACAATTTTTTGTTAAATTGTACTGTACTTTTTTAAATATTGAAGTTTTTAAAGATATAAGCTCATCCCGATGTTACACTCATCAAGAGCTTTCATTTGAGTACCCACATGCATTTTCATATATTTTTCATATATACATATTTATAATATATATAAATATATAAAATATATGAAAAATTGATGTGGGTACTTAAATGAAAGGTCTCGATGAGTGTAACATCACGATGAGGTTATATCTTTAAAAATGTCAATAGTTCACAAGATACAAGGTCATTTTTTAATTATTAACATTTTTTAAGATATAAGCTCATCCTGAACTTACACTCATCAAGAGCTTTCATTTAAGTACCCACATGCATTTTTGATATACTTTTGATATATACATATATGTAATATATATAAATATATAAAATATATGAAAAATTGATGTGGGTACTCAAATGAAAGGTCTTGATGAGTGTAACATCGGGATGAGCTTATATTTTTAAAAATGTCAATAGTTCACAAGATACAAGGTAATTTCTTAGTTATGTAAAAAACCGATTTTATCATATGACTATCCTGGACACGAAATTTTTCTTATTCTCTCAATAATACAAATGATTATGAAAGTGAAAATTTTACAGGAGAGATGTAACGTTTTATTGATTGAACTTGACCTTGACTGGGTCAGTGTGATGTGAAATTAAATATGAGTTCACTTGATCTAACACGTGCGAGCTAGGTCACCAGGGAAAGTTCTGGCTAAAGAGCAATACCAGGATATGTATACCTTCTTTATCAATATCCATATCAATAGTTATAATCATGGTAATTATATTTCCGTGACTGTTTGAATAAGTCTACTAACTAACCAATTACTTAGTTGATTAACTCGGATAATATTTAATTAAATTTAATTTAATGTAAAGTTTGCGCTGGCAGATTTTATTATTTTTGTTTTATAAGTTTATATTTTTAGGTAATTTTAAAAATTTTATTACTTTTAATTTGAATGAAAAATTTATTACTTCTAATTTTTATAATGAAAAAATTAATATTTTAATTTTTACAATGAATTTACTGTGAAATTTGCACTACTAGATTTTATAATGTTTGTTTTTAATTTTTTTATTATAATTGAAATTAAAAAAATTAATTTTCTTTAATTAAATAAAAAAAAATTAATATAAATTGTTAAATAAAAATTTAATATTACAATTTTTGACATAAAAAATTGATATTTTAGTTTTCATAAATAAATCAATATTAAATTTTACAATTAAAAATATTAATGTTTCAATTTTAATAAAAATAATTAATATTTTAATTTTTAAAATCAATTTACGGTAAAATTTACACGACTAGATTTTATAATGTTTGTTTTTAATTTTTTTATTCAATTAAAAAAAATTAATCTTTTTTAATTAAATAAAAAAATTAACAAGCTTTTAAATTAAAAATGTAATATTACTATTTTTGCAATAAAAATCGATATTTTAATTTTAATAAATAAATTAATATTAAATTTTACAATAAAAATCAATAATTATAATTTAAATAAAAAAAAAAGTAATGTATTAATTTTTAAAATAAATTAAAATAAAACTTTAAGTAACTTAAAATATAAAAAATAAAACCTGTCTATTATATAAAAACTTTTTGACATTAATTTAGTCTTAACACTTTAGACATTTATTAGAATTGTTAAATAATTAGCGTAATCGTGAGTAAATTTCTATCGTGTAAAAAAACTTTATAATTATATTGCTGAGAATTTAAAACAGATGTTATTTTTTTTCTCGTGAATTAAAATAAAGTGTACATAAAAAAAAAAGTAAATAAAGTATTTAATCACGCGAAGAATTTAATGCAGATATGAATCATAATTTTAAGAAGTGTCATTCACAAGAACCCGGCATTTAATCAGAATCCCAAGAACTTCATAATCAAGGTCGTGGAAAAATGTAACGCAAGCTTTCCGATAACGTAACGAGCTTGCAGGGGTGCATGATATTTTTAATGACGTGCTATAAAGGTGAACTTGACGTAACACCGCACTCATGCGGTTTCCCGGCATCGTCCACCTTCCACCTTCCACCTTTTCCTCAACAGCTAGCAAAAAAGTCAATGCGAGTAACAAAGTTCATAAAAGTAAAAATATTATTTCATTAAAACTTACTCCAGATGTGTCTTCCCCGGAAATGGAGACGCGCTGGAAGTGAGGAACAAAGTCGTTTTCTTCGAGGTTGAAGGGGTAGTCATTGTCGTCAGCTGCAGGTCCCAGTGAAGGTTCATAGTGGCTGCGTCGCTCCTCAAGGTCTTTTGCCGCTCTGAAATAAGAATTATCATAATAAAAAAATTATAAATTATTTATGTCTAATAAATTAAGTGTTTTCAACTTATCCAACTCGTATTGAATAATATCGTCATAAATAAATAAATAAATAAATAAAAGAATAATTAAGTAAACAAGTACACGTTTTAAATGATTAATCGAACTGTTTATCTTCCGAGATTTAAAAATGGATAAATGCGTCACTAAATTACTTAGTCATTAAATTATTTATTTACATTCAATTAAGTTAATTATTTTTTAATTAAATTTTTTCTAAGTAAATTAAAAAAAATTAGAAGCGCTCGGTTTAAAATTTTTTTTTTAAAACATAAATTTAATTAAATTATTGTTATTATCTTGTGAAATATTGACATTTTTAAAGATATAAACTCATCCCAATGTTACAATCATCGAGACCTTTCATTTGAGTACCCACATCAATTTTTCATATATTTACATATATTTATATATATGTATATATGAAAAATATGTCAAAAATGCATGTGGGTACTCAAATGAAAGCTCTTGAAGAATGTAACATCGGGATGAGCTTACATTTTTAAAAACGTCAATATTTAAGAAAGTACACTGGAATTTACCAAAAGTCAGAATTTAATAACGCAAAATTTCAATTTTTTAGTTCATAAGTCACGGCAGTCACATAGTTATTATTATTATTATTATTATTATTATTATTATTATTATTATTATTATTATTATTATTATTATTATTGATAAATTTAAAAAAACACCTTAATTATTTCAATACAATCTTACTTTATCAAAATATTTTTGTCTCTCAACCACCGCTTAGAATCAATAGCGCAAGCGAACATTATAAATAAAATATCAACTATGTCTCTAAAATAATTATAAGATTGAAGGCACTGAGTATCACAAACAAATAATTACGTAAATAAAAATACTGTCACGATAATTCTACTACATCTCGCCTCGATATATAAAATCAATCAAAAATAAAATAAAATGATTTATTATTTCGGAAAACCGATCAAGTTCCTCGAATTCATGGCTGGCTACGATAGATAAAAATAAAACTTGCTATTTAATATATTTAAAGTAAAAAAATAGTAATATCTTATTGCGAGATAAGAGGAAACGTTTTATTGAAGATTTGTATCCTATCGCGCTTGCAGTCGCACTAGTACTGCCGGAGAGACCGCCGATATCCCTTCCATGTGTTTATAAGCCGCTGCAAGAGTACGCGTGCGAGAATATTTTTCACCCGCATCCCACACTCCTTATTCTGGAAAATAATTTTATAAAAATAAAAATGAACTGTTTTTTTTTTTTTTTTTTTTATTAATTAATTAATTATCAAAAATGTATTCTTACACGCGCGAAGCGATATTGTAATTTAATTATAATTATAATTGTTTATAATTTATAAATTACGCGTGTTAGCCAGCCATTGGGGGACGCGAGGGGATAATATCGAATTAATATCGTATAATGTCGGACATAAATGTCGCAAAGAGATATTATGTCAAGTATCCGAATGAACGGGACACTAGGGACACTGGGAATATGAAAGAGAAAGAGGATCACTCCATTTAGCTCTATTCACCGTCATTGGATTATTGATCGGTAGTTTACTTGTTGTTACCATTTTCATTTTATACATGTGATATGTGAACATATAGATAGTAGTGCGTCATGCTTCCAACGACATAATTTTGGGTCGATTGATAAAATCCATTCACGTGTACATGAGTTTGTTATTAAATAACGTTTAATTAACTCTGCTATTATCCGGTCTGATGACTCAACCGATTAAGGACAATATTGGATACCAAGATCAATTTATTATCAATGATTCTGGAATTATTTTTTTTTATTTTACAATAAATAAATTAGCAATAATAAAATTGTAGAAAATTTTTGACTTGTAGAAATTTAAAAAAATGATGACATTTTATAAAAATTATCTATATTATTAAGAGAATAAGAAAAAATTTGTGTCCAGAATAGTCATATAATAAAATCTGTTTCTTTAATGAAATTTAGTGTCATTATAAAGGTCTTGACTTGAATTTGTGTCTTTTCAAGGTTTCATTTCATTCTCACCGATAGTCAATTTATTATGATGAGTATTTAAGCTGCATTAGAAAATGCTCTATCTTTAGATACATAATTAAGAAATGACCTTATATCTCGTGAACTATTGACATTTTTAAAGACATAAGCTCATCCCGATGTTACACTCGTCGAGACCTTTCATTTGAATACCCGCATCAATTTTTCATATATTTTATATATATATATATATGAAAAATTTATGAAAATGTATGTGGGTACTCAAATGAAAGCTCTTGATGAGTGTAATATGAAGATGAGCTTATATCTTCAAAAACGTCAATATTTAAGAAAGTACATTGCAATTTAACAAAAGTCATCATTTAATAGAGCAAAATTTTGTTTATTTATATTTCACAAGTCACATAGTGATAGCAAGGTTGCTAGATTTTTATAATTTATTTATTTGATAAATAAAATTTAATCATGGTTTTAAAATTAGAAAGTATTTAATTATTAATTTAAAAATAAATTTTATCAATAATAAAATTACAAAAAATTGAAACCTTTAATAATTTTTAAAAAATTCTAAAAATAAAAAAATTCTATAAGTAAAAATTGTAAAAAATTCTAAGTAAAAATGTTTCTAATTAATTTATTTGTTAAATAAAATTTAATTCTATTAAAATGTCTGTAAATTTCAGTTCTATATTTATTTCAATAAAATTTCCTAAAATTGAAGTAATAATGAACATACTTGACAGTAAGCTGCCTCTGGATCAATAGTTTCTTCTCGATCTGCTCGATCGGAAATTGCGGAACTTCATACGGCGCTGATATTTCATTAGGAAGCTCCGAAGGCATCCTCAAATTTCCTCCGCCACCTGCTGCGTCAAAAACTGGACTCTCGCTCTCTGAAATAAATTAATCATTCATTAGTTTCAAAGTTTCTTTTTTTATCGAAAAGTAATTTATGATACTGAAAATAGCAAATCAATTTTCATATAAAAAAAAAAAAATAGAGTACCATTATCAATTTTTATTTGAGGAATATTTTTTACCGGTTTTTTAGTAAATGACAGAGAGTAATTATTAAAAAGATCTTTTTCACTACTCGTCATTTTATAAGTGAGTAAATAAAACGCGATTTTATAAAATAAAGTTATTTTTAAAGTGACTAACAGCTATCAGAAAGCCAGCTGATAACACCAGTCAGTAATCACTCCACTAAAAAAGTATATAATATATATCTGAACTGTTTAAGAGCTCCAATGCTTTAAATGCAAATTTTTCAGTTCCAAAATATTAACTTAAAAAAAAATTCTGAATAACTATTTATTAATATTGCTATTGTTAATCCACTTGATGTTCATTCACCTCAGTATTATTTATCAATTTATTTTTTAGTCAACAAACAAAAGTCTCTTTATGATTTTTATTTTTAGACAACCGCAGCGTTTATTGGCTAAAGCACAAAATATATTTATCCGATGAATTATTTTCAGTCAATAAAGCGATTAAATATAGAGGAGCAATTAAATTTAACTGAATTTAATTTCTACGCATGTTTTGATACGCAGTTACCCTCTCTCTTCTCTTTTCTTCTACATTACACTGCGTATCACGCTATTTTTTATACGCTTCTCCTTCTAGTTCGATAATCGGTACACAACAAAATAAAAATAAACTTTTATAATAATTAATAATAAAATACGATATAGTACAATTTGATTTTAATTCAGTTCACTGGCCTGTGAAATAAATATTATAAAAATTAAATAAATAAATATTAATTAATATAAATGTTTATAAATAATTCTGAAATTTTTTTATTATTCTTTATAATTTAATTAAGTTAATAAAAATATCCCTGATATTTTATACACCTAGCTTATAATTATTAAACAATATTTGTTATTGTCCTTGACTATTTCAAAATAAATAAATAAATATAATAGATTGAAAAGAATGTCAGACAGTTATTATATTGAAACTATTGAAGAGTGTCGAGTAGACTGAGTAAACAAAGAATTATTTTGCTTAATATTATTATCACCTCAGCAATTGAAATTGTAATACAAACGTAAACACCTAATACACTTGTATATATAAAAGTACATACTATTTAAATTTAAATTTACAATCCGGTCTCCTCACGATTTAAATTTCAATGGATTTATAAGCGTCGTAAATCACTAAAATTCCGGCGCATTTGTTCGCCAAAAGAGACGATAAAGTCTCAAGAGATTTTCGATGAAAGAGGTAAACTGAGAATTTTTGTTTAACAATGAGGAAAGTTTAAGCAAAAAGCTCTGTCGCTTAGTTTATCTTGTTTTCTAGTTCTCAAACTCGTTTCAGTTTCGTCTGCAAATCGGTTTCTGGCTTGCTACCAACAATACTAAAACTTGGCTCAAGTTTTATCATAAAAATCAATACTCTCGTTCCAACTTTCGTTTCACTTATTTTTTTATAAAAACTAAAATAAGTATCTGCAATAAAATAAATAAAATTATTATTATTAACTTTAAATTTTTAGAAATTGATAATAACTATAATCTTAAATTAAAAGTAAATATTTACAAGTGGGGTCAATAATTTTAATTTTCATTTTTTTGAATGAAATTTCTATTTGATTTTATTGAAATATTTTTTTTTAATATATAAAAAAATTAATAATTAAAAAAAAAAGTTTATTATTACAATTTTAATAAATTTACAAATTTTTTAGAAAATTGTGATATTTATTTTTTTTCAAATTGTTCTTTTTTTATGTACTTTTTAAAAAAAAAAAATAAAATAGAAATTTTATCCAAAAATATGAGAGCCAAAATTTTTTCCAACTTTTGAAAGCAAAAAATCTATCGAAATCTTTATTTTTTTCTTTCACGACAATTTTTTATCTAGTTATAGCCTAAAATAGGTTTAATCCCACTTGTAAATAATTACTCAATTTTTTATTGCAAAAATTACAATAATAAATTTTTTATTCAAAAACTTATATATTAATTTTTTTAGTTTAAATTAAAATAAAAAATTTCAAAACAAACATTATAAAATCAAGGCAAATTTTACAGTAAATTTATTTAAAAAATTAAGATATTAATTTTTTTAATTAACTAAAAATAAAAACTTGAAGGCAACTTAAAACTGCTGAAGGCAAAAAAGCTATCGAAATCTTTATTTTTTTCTTTGACAACATTTTTTATCATAAATGCGCTGTAAAAAAAAGCAGAATAAAAAAAATTAAAGGATCCCACTTGTAAAAAATTACCAAATTAAATTATTATTATTATTATTAATAAGTTAAATTTTTTAGAAATTATTATTAAACTTTAATTTAATTAAATTAAACTATTATTAATTTTTCTTAAAATAAAATATCCTAGATATTTATTAAAAATGATAATAATATCTAATTATCCAACAAAAATTGACAAATCTTATAACTGAACGTGGGACGTCAATAAAAATAGTACCGGTAGTATTAAAAATCTAAATTCCACAGTATATAATTCACCTATCAGTCTCCTTACATACAACCGGTACTCATCTCGGATAGCATGACGGTAATTGGTACAAATACTCATATAATAATAATCTTAGGCTAACTGATAAAATAGTGAGGTCTAATGTAGTCTGCATATCTTTACATCAACGGTACTAATAACTGACAAATAAAACGACGATAATGATGCAGCAAAAGTGGATCAGTTATGTAACTGATCAGCTCTCGGTATTCTGTATTCTCTAGATCATAGAGCAAAAAAATTTGTTTTTTAATAATTAAAACAAGTAAAATATCCTCACCTTCCTCGCTGATAAAAAAAGTCGGCTGATGTAACCAGCACTGAAGAGACTTGGCCTCATTATTATTAGTAACTCCGCGGCTCGACATTTTCTCGCTTGCTCAATATGGAATTTAACTCACATAAAATAAAAGGCTTAAAAGGTGCAGGAGCCACTAAATAATTTGCATAATAATAAAACTTTAAAACAACTAGGTGGTTGCAACAACAACTGAGTTTAAAGTTTAGAGTTATGACGGAGCACACGCGAGTTGTCGCGAGTGACTGAACTCGATGCAGTGTTATATTATATTATGTTACACATGCCAACAAATTGTTAGCATGCTTCTGCTAATATTCTTGATGATTGATTCGCTAATTAAAAACACAATTGTTTTCAGAGTAATTTACCGCGCAAATAAAAAGAGCGATTAAATTTTGCGTCGCTCTTAATTTAAGTCAGAAAATTAAACCAGATTAACTGTTTAAGAAGACTCGTTGACGACTGACTTGCTTTGTATCTTGTTCCTGGTTCTATTCGTGTACCAGAAAAGCTCTAACGCAGATCAATGAGTGTTTATGCTAGCAAACCTTGAGCTCCGAGCCAAGTACGTCAACCTGTGCTCAAGAGTGTCTTACTTTGTAACAAAATATTGGATTTACAGAAATAGTTCATATCATTTCTGTCTTTATTGGACTTTCCTTGTGCTGGTTCGCTTTCGAGTCACGAACATCTGTTTTTTTTTTTTTGTCTTTTAGCTTCTATTTGTCATACCTTGCAAGCGAGGAAATAATAACCTGGCGCGCTGCACGATTCCAGTCGTTAAATGTTGCACTTGGAAAATCAATACTCGCTGGTTAATTCTTGTATTTTCCATCCACTATTCATTCACTCATCGGTTCAATGGCATTCACACCAATCCCTCACATACTCGACATACTTTTAATATTAGAAAGTTAATTAAAAATTTTGTTTATACAATTCTTTCTAAAATTTGAATTATGTTAATATATTTAAAAATAAAAATGAATGGATTTTTTTAATGTAAATTTTTTAAATATACAAATCATTTTTACAAGCATAAAAATTTACATTATTTAATTTAAATTATATTAATAAATTAAAATTAAACAATTGATGGATTCTTTTTAAAGTGAATTATTTAAAAATGTAAATTATTTTTACAAGCATAAAAATTTTAATTATTTAATAAAATTATGAAAAAATTTTTAAATATTCTTATGTATTTTTTGAAATATATTCAATTTTTATATTTACTATTTTCAGTATCAAAAATTATAAATAAAAAAAATAAACTTACTCTCACGCTGATCGCCGTTGTTGCCAATATGAGTGCTGTCAGTGTCAACTTCATTTTCTAACTCATAAACCGCATCTCCATTGGTCTTGCTGGCTCCATTTAATACCGGGCTCTCCATTATTCTAAAAATACCAAAAATAATTAGTACTTTATATTAATTCAGTCAATAAATATTATAATTATTCATCAGTGTATTAATATGTATAGTGAAATAAAAATGAGCAAAGTTTGAAATGCGAATAATTTAACTGAATCATTAAGTACTAAAATAACTAAATATTCCAATGAAATCCTTGAATTTAAAACAAGCTTAATAATCACTCTTAAATCCACAACAGTATTTACGTCCTCACATAAATAGCACTTAATCGAGCGATTATAATTTATAATGTATTTATAACAAATGTAAAGCATCAGTATAATAACCGTATCTACTTTGACTTTTTAGACTTTTGTAGTGTGTATTGTTTTGTTTGTTTAGCGGTAATAAGTTAGAACTAATGATAGTGACATATGACAAAGTGTACTTTTTGTTAGAACTTATAACAATACATAAAATAATATACATTCTATTAATTATTTATTTTTAATTATTTTATTAAATTGTTTTAAAAAAATCATCTGACATTTGACATTTTTATTATAATTTATAAAAAAAGAAGTATTTAAAAAGAATTTCCCCTTTTATTGATAATAATTTTGTTAAAAAAACTTTGATATAAAATTAATTTATTTAGTTCATAATATTATTGAATGAAAATAATGATAATTAATGGAGCACATATTTAATAATTTTATAACAAATAAATTATGGCAAAAAAAAATTGACATTTAGAAATTAAAAAAATGCAATTTTTTAAAAATAATTTTTTGGAATAAATCCTTTTGTTAAATAAAATTAAAAAATTTTCAAGTGACAGCTAACTTAAATTATGAAAATAAAGTTAGCCATTTAAAAATGTTTTTAATTTATTTTATTAAAAAAAAATTTATTTTCTAAAAAATTAAAAAAGCTCTAACCACAATTTTTTAATTTTAATTTAATAAATAAAGCAAAAAAATTAAAAACGGCTAATTCTAGTATTATTATTAATGAAAACAAAGTTAGCCGACATTTAAAAATTTTTATGAATTTTTTTATTAAAGAATTATTATAAAAAAAAAAACTTTTTTAGTTAAAAACTTCAAAAACTGTAAGTGCAATTTTATTGTTATAAATTAATAAATAAAGCAAAATAAAAAAATAAAAAATGTCGACTAACTTTATTATTATTATTGCGTTCTATTATCTATAATTGCGTATAAACTCACCAAACTTATCAGCTGATAACTATAATCAATGTTGTCTAGTCAATTGCTTGAAAACTTTTAAATAAAGTACTTAATAATTTATTAAATTTATAAAACACTCTTGAGAACCACTGTTAATGCAAGTGAGCATGCACTCTCGACACAATCAATCGCACGTTGTCTTGACACAAATCTCTCCCAGAAAAAAAAATATCCAAACACAAAAAATGCACAATTATAATAAAAAGAGTCTCAAAAAACTGACCACTTACAATTTGAAATATAAATAAAAAAAATCAATAACAGTAGTGATAATAATAATAACGACTGGTAATCAATGAAAGTAGCATATGTTGTTAATAAACAGTTGTAGTGATCGAAGCAGTGTCTCAATTGAGAATCTAGTCTTGAAAGGTGCTCCAGAGCATCCGTGTCGCACAGTTTGATAGAAGATACTGCGGCTATTGACGGAGACGCGCACACTCGCTGGAACTAAACTCTGCGTTTGCTGAACTGGTGATGGTGATGCTTGTGTGTTGTGTGTGAGTTTGCCGGAGTCAATGAGTCAGCCGCAAGAATGAGAGGGGTGGAAAAAAACGCATTTGTACATTTATTGTATCAACATTACTACCGTGGGAGTTTACTTTACTGGTCAAGTATTATTATATATAATAACTTGCCAGCGGTCTGACCGGCTTCTATTCGGCGCTGAGACCATACACCAAGTAAATAAATAAATAATTAAAAAGTAAATACAAAAATACATGTAGAGCATACATTAAATTTTACTGGTCGATTCTCGGCTTTGCTTTTATATTAAAAAAGTACTTTACATACACCGATATAACAGTGCACAAGTGGGACGGCTGATTGGCGCAGACTCGTGTTTCAACCCCGCGAAAATCCATACCTATGGACGTCACTTTACTTCCTACGTATATAATTACAATTATTAATTGCTCTAATTTAATTTACATTCTAAAATTCACACTACAAAAAAATGACACTGAAGTTGACAGACATTAAAAATTTTTTTAGAATTTTATGGCAATTAAGTAATTATAAAAAAAATTTAATTAAAAAGTTCCACATGTGAAAATTATTACAATAAAGTATAACACTAAAGTTAGCCGATGTTTTTAATTTGTTAATTTTTTTTCTTTCATTAAACTATAACTAAAATATATATTTTTTTTAATTGCACTTATAGTTTTTCAAATTTTTTACAAATGAAAATTTTAAAAAATTCTAAAAATTTCACATATAGAAAGTTTTAAAAAGTAAACGTGCAATTTTGTAAAAATTTTTTTTGTTTGTTCTAATTTAATTAATAAAAAAAAATGAAAAATTGTTGGACGTCGGTTAATTTTAATATCATGTGAAAATTAATAAAAATTATAAGTGAAAATTTTTAGAAGCATTTTTTTTTATTGTAATTGATTTATTAAAAAACTTTCTAAACTAACAGCTGACGGATAACTTCAGTATCATAAAAACTTTTATGAAAACACCAAGCAAAAACATATTTATTTTTTTCTATTTAAAATCAAAGTCACTCTCCGTATTAGAAGTATTTTTCTCCATCGTGCTTTCAGTGTCAGATTCAAGAATCGCCCTGATAGTGTCTTTAGTTTTTTTCGCGCGGCCATTAACTTCGTCTTTATCTTTCTTGCTAGAATCTATCGGAGATTCTTGATCAGAAGCTTTACTTATCAAATCTTCTTGATAATTATTATCTTCTTCTGCTCCAACAAGATCAACAGGATCAACATCAACAGGACCTACAGGATCAGCTTGAATTAAATCCTCCTGATTCAGCTGTTGCTGCTCCTGATCATAGCCTTCATACTGCTCACCCGGATACTCATAATTAGTATCATAATTTTGTTCAGTATACCCTTCAGGATACTGATACTCCTGATTCGGATCTTCAGCATACTGCTCCTGGTTCTGGTACTCCTGATTCGTTTCTTCAGCGTACTGTTGGTCCTGTTGGTCCTGTTGGTCCTGGTACTCCTGATTCGGGTCATAAGGGTACTGATACTCTCCAGTATTTGGATCATACTGATACTCCTGATTTTCATACTCATAAACTTGCTCTGTATACTCTTTATTCTCCTCATAATTTTCTTCTGGGTAATTCTGCTCACCAACTGTGTAATTTTGGTCGTAAACATTCTCAGCTGCGACAGCACTGTCATTACTCACTTCAGCATCTGGATTTACAACTGGAATTTCATTAACCAAAGCGGTCTGCAATATTTCATCGTCATTACTCACCAACTCGGTCTTTAATTCCAAATTATCATCATTTATATCCAAATCATCAATCACTTTGACTTGTTTCTCCAAATTCTCCGAATTCCAGGGCTCTAATTCACCAGTCTCCTGTAAATTATCATTATCAACCTCTTGCTCCAGACCAACAAGAATTTCCGTATTTAGTTCCTCTTTTTTATCAGAATCAACTATCTTAACTACTTCAGCTTCAACTTCTTTATTTTGATCCTTGTCGCTCAACTCAGTATTGAAATTACCATTAATTCCGTCAGCAATTAACCCGGAAGCTTCTTCCGTCACAGCTGAGTGCACTTTAGGCTCAATAAGTGTCTCGTTCATTAATTCTGATTGATTAGTACAAAGTGTTTTAATTTCTTGGACGGCATTGAGTCCAGTTGGTGCATTTTCATTTAAATCAGCAGTCTTAACCGCAAGATCATCAACAAGTGCCAAAATTTGACCGACTTCCTTGTGAAGATTAAGATTGAGATGCCCTTTAGCTTTTTCTTCAGCTGGCAAGTGGTCAAACCCGTCGTCCGACAGTGTAACATTCAATAAATCACCACTGGTGTTCTGTTCGTGGTCGACCTCCTCCAGACTGTGCTGATCGTTATTATTATCATGGAGACTGCGGATCTTATTAATATAACTCTCCAATTCTTTTTCGACTATGCTGCCAGCATTCTCTCGGAATTGCGGAATTGTCGAGCTCTCTTGGACTTTAGAGCCCAATAAATTAGACAACCTGGAGCTTCCTAGCGTCGTCAATCTCTCTGGGGCCGGGTACTTAAACGTCCCGGAATCCTTGCGAAAATCTCGACGCAATTTAGTTAAGTCAGTTGCGTAATCCTCGTTCCATGTCTTCATTTGTGGGTTCCGTGCCAGAGATTTTGGTGCGTAGCTTCTTTGGTAGTCTACGGAGGGAATTGTTCGCAAAAAAGGCTCGCTGGAGTCCAAGTGAGTTTTGGAGGAGAATTGAAGCGATGGAAGACCGCTGTAAGCTTTTTTGGGCGTACTTGAAGAGCTGTAGAAGTTTCCTGGGACGCTGCTAGTTGCTCGAGGTCCATTGTATGCTTTTAGATTGTCTAAATGAGAGCTTGAGGCTACCTGGGTACTCGAGGCTCCTCTTAACATTAATCTGTCATCGTGTTGGCTTATGATTCCACTGTCACCTGTTACACTCCCCGCTTGACGCCGGCTTGCTTGGGCGCGAAGGATTGACGCTTCGTACTCTTTCTAAATAACATTAAAAGAATTTTAATTGATTTATTTTTAGTTGGGCGTAAGATAAATATGGACTAATGTCAAAATTTTAGATCACAATACTAATTTTAATTAAATTACATTTGAAAATTCTTTATCTCAAGATACATAGTTAAGAAATGACCTTTTATCTTGTCAAATATTGACATTTTTAAAGATATAAGCTCATCCCGATGTTACACTCATCGAAACCTTTCATTTGAGTACCCACGTGCATTTTTGATATATTTTTCATATATATATACATATATATAATATATATAAATATATGAAAAAATGATGTGGGTATTTAAATGAAAGCTCTTGATGAATGTAACATCGGGATGAGCTTATATCTATAAAAACGTCAATAATTAAGAAAGTAAAGCTAAAAAATGATAAAAATTCATATTGTTTATTACACAATCCATAGAAATATATTTAATTTAAAAAATTAATAGATATGTCAATTTTTATAATCAAAAAAATTCTGACATAAATTTATTAAAATAATTAAAAAACTAAATACTAACTCTAAGCGTATAAAGCCTGTCTGTTTTAGCGGTCATTAACGCCAAGCTGGTATCAACTTTATCCAGCGTACCCAGTAATTTATGATTCCTCAGATCTCTAACTCTCTGCTCCTCCAAAAATTCAATATACCGCATCCGCAACTTATTTATACAGGCTTCATGTCTGAAACAATATACAAACAACAATAATATAGATATAACACATGTATCGCTGCTGTTAGAACCGTGTACACATTTATACCCTAACTATAAAACAAAGCTTAGTAGTTAAATGAAATCGACCAGAGTTAGGCATGCTAGAAATGACATTGAATCTTGGAGTAGGCCTGGTACCAACCAGGCTTATGAGTACCGGCATCGATTCAACCAAGGACCGTCTGCTCGGATTTATCACTAGCTGCTCAATGTGAAGATGATTTATTGTGTTTACATTATTATTATTACCATGCGACCCATGCGAAATATTATTGCTCTAGACTATCGATCATGACATTCACTAAACCAGGTCATTTTTCGACCGATATAAGCCGACACAAACTCATGATCTATGCAATGATAAATAAATAAATGACAGCCGGATCTGTGACTGATAATTAACCTTATAATTAATAAAAAATTACAAATAAATAAATTTTAAATTGTTTAATTTAAATAAAAAAGAAATATTTCTTTACCTAACACGCGATTCCTGTTCCATCAAATTAAATCTTTCTTCAAGTCGTATCCTTTCTTCTTCACTGTAAAATAAATAAAATTTTGTCAGAAAAAAATATTTTAAAATTAAAAATTAATTTCATTAAATTAATAATAATAATTAAATTAACAATAATAAAAAATATAATAATTTAATTTAATTAAAATAAAATAAATTTTAAAATTTACCTTTTGCGTAATTTTTCTTGAAGTTCCAACATCTTTTTATAGTAATCGTGAAGAAAAAATGCGGGAGTCATGCTGCAGAAGACACAATCGAGTAGAACATGATCAATAGTAATAAAATATTTATTTTAAAAAAAAAAAAAAAAAAAAAAAAAAAGAAAGAAAAGAAGAAAACTTAAATAAAAGTCGACTGAATAAAATCTAACAAGTTAAGGGTTCCCGCTACCGCAAGCAACTGTCGCATTAGGGAATCGTGGGGTCTACTGTAGGGGTGGTTCTGCTCGCTATACAGGTGTTCTAGCCCCTACCTTTTGCTCAGAGCCCCCCCAGGTTAAACTTGGATACAACAGTTGCTATCTTGTACGACCGGCGCTGATAAAAAATAATTATTTTTTTAATTGCACCACGCAAAATAGCTCCCAGCTGGAACTTTGTAAAGTTCATAAAAGTCTGAGATTATTTCAAGACCGGGGTCTTCTATCGCAATGCCGACTGCGTAGGCCGTTGCATGCAGCCCGGAAATTAAGTTTTACAACTTTAATTTACACTTTTACCTTTTATTAACTTTACAAATAGTTTTTTTATAAATTGTTCAGACATCCTGAGCTCAAGATTGATTATTCATTTATTTTATCACCAATTAACCTAGAATTTAAATTAGAGCTTTAATTTTTTGGCTTGATAATCGTTTAGAAAATTATCGCTAATTTTCTAATTTAATATTCACTCACTCTTTAATCTATTTTTATGTAAGTTGCACGCAAGTGTTCTGTTAAGTCTTGAGTGTTGGATGTTGTCATGTAGATTATTTGCTCCAGGCTATTTTCTTTTCCAACAAATTCTCTTTTTATCTGAAAAAATTAATTAAAATAAATATAATTTGATCATTTTTAACAAATAAATTATTGCAAAAAAAATTAACATTTTTTAAAAATAATTTTTGGAAGAAATTTATTTGTTAATTAAAAATAAAAATTAAGTTAGCCGACATCTATTATTAATGACACTGATGAAGTTAGCAAACGTCTAAAAATTTTTTATTTTTTTTTATTAATTCCTCAGTCTTTAATGCTATCATTAATTAAATTAAATAAAAAAAAAAGAACAAGAAACCATTTTGAACCAACATTCTAAGATGCAAGGTCATTTTTTAATTATATAAATAGGCTAGCTAAAAAATTTTGCTTATTCTCTTAATAATATAAGTTACTGTGCCAAAAATTATATTTTTTTAATAATTTATTTATAATAAAAAAAAAAAAAAAAAAAAATGCCAAATTTCTGAATTCAGTATCTAAATGCTTGATCGAACACTTCCAGGTCAATCATTTAAATCGACTGTTAGGCGACTGTCGTCACTAAGATCAATGTTGACGAGAGAATGGACGATGGTTAGGCTTTTAAAATTTCTCATAAAATAATTTTTAGTTTTAATAATATTGTAGATTAGTTAAATTTTACATCAGCACGATGTCAATGTAATTTTTATTTGAGATAATTAAATTTCTAAGAATGTTTAGGATCTTTTAATTAAAATTGTTGTATCAATGCAGTATCCACGACATCTTGCGCTGATATTAATGTTTATTCCATATATAATTTTATCTAGTATAAGAGCGTTTATTTTAATAGATAATAAGATATTATGAAAAATTAACTCGAGTGAAAAAATAAAACATTATAAATTGTAATCCAGCGTTGTAAATATTTTGATATACATTTATTTACTAAACAAATAAAAATTTACATATTTTAAAACTTATAGAACAACTCGATAATTTTCTTCTTCCGTAAACCATTCCTTATTTTTTTGCACGGTATATTGCCAGTACTCTATTAATATTATAATAATAATAATAATAATAATAATTCATATAATATAACACCCATAATATTTTATTATGTATATATAAAAAAAACACATTGTGTTTTTTTTAAAATATGCGCTTAATTTTTTTTATCTAAAATATTTATTGAAGGTCTTAATAATTTAATACCACATTAAAGTTAGCAGTCTTGACCATTTTTGAATTTTTTAAATTTGTTAAATTTTTTTTTTCAAATTAAATAAAGAAAACTAGCAACTTTGCAGTCACTACGTGACTGCCGTGATAATAAATTAAAATTTTGCTTCATTAAATAATAACTTTTGTTAAATTGTGCTGTAATTTTTTAAATATTGACGTTTTTAAAGATATAAGCTCATCTTGATGTTACACTCATCAAGAGCTTTCATTTGAGTACCCACATCAATTTTTCATATATTTTTTATATATACATATATATGATATATATAAATATATGAAAAATTGATCGGGGTATTCAAATAAAAGGACTTTATGAATGTAACATCGGGATGAGCTTATAATTTATTAATTATTAAATTTTCTAAAAATTATAAGATGTCTCTGAATTTCGGAATCATTTTTAATAATAACAAAATTAGTAGACACGCGTTTTTAAAAACTGTCATTGATAATTTTTAGAGCCTCTAAAAATTAAATTTTTCTTTTAATAACATATTAATTAAACAATTTTTTTTTAAATAATTAGATGTCTCTAAATTTTATTATCATAATTTTCATAAAATATTTTTCTTAAATAAAATATAAAAATTATATATAATACTTAAATTAATCAATCTATATAAATACTGAATAATTAATTTTAAATTCAGATCAAGCATGGAAAAGACTAACTAACAATCACCCGAGAAGTCGACGGAGGTCTAGAAGTTGTAAAAGTAATAACCCCAGCAGTCCTGAGCGCAGATTTGCGCCTGAACGAGCCTCGCTACGCAACTTTGCCGAACATCATGAAGGCCAAGAAGAAGCCAATTGAAAAAGTAACTCTAAAAAATTTGCAGATAGACACAAAAGCCAGGATCGAAGTAGTTTCTGTTGAAGATCCACTGGTGAGACAAGCTAGCTCCATTTTACCCGACGTCGACGCTCTCGTCGGAAAACTCAAAGAAGCTGGTCATGTTTAAATTAAGTACTAAATTCTAAAATGTCTTAATTAATTGTTGAGTATAAAAAGTTAGTAGATTTTTAAATTTTATTTTTTTTATTGGATGGTACAACAAATTTTGTACATTAATTAAAATTTAATACATTTATAATGTGATTTTTGATAAAATTATTCTATATTAATTAATTAATTAATATTCATGCACAATATACATATATATGATAATAACTTTATAATAAAATATTTTTATATATATATAATATAAAAGGATCTATCGCTAGTCTTTGGTTAAACGAAACAGCTCAGGCTGGAATCATTTATCATCAATTCATCACATATTTCTGTTAGTATTAATAATAATAATTAATAATTGCCGTTTTATTTAATTATTTAATTGATTGATTGGTTAATTAAATATTTATTTATTTAATAAACTATTGCGGTAATTGACAACTGGTTTCTAAAATAATTTATAAATTTTGCCGGCGGACAAAATAAAAATCCGATTTTAATATTTGTACTGTCTTTAGTCTTGCTAAGGTAAATGTATTTTTTTTTTTAAATTGGGCTATTTTGTCATAAAAAATTAATTTGAAAATTTTGGTAAATATTTACAAGTGGAGTCAGACTCATTTTGGGTCAGAACTAGGTGAAAAATTAACAATTTTAATATTTTCTTTCACGATAGAAAATGTCGTGAAAGAAAAAAATAAAGATTTTGATAGATTTTTTGCCTTCAAAAGTTGAAAAAAATTTTGGCTTACATGTTTTTCGATGAAATTTCTATTTTATCTTTTTTTGATGTTTTTGATATAATTGTTTTTTTAAAGTGCATAAAAAAATGAAGAATTAAAAAAAAAAAAAGTTAAATATCACAATTTTCTAAAACATTTGTAAATTTTTTTGAAAATTTGTTAAAATTGTGATAAGCAATTTTTTTTTTTAAATAGTTCATTTTTTTATGTATTAAAAAAATATGTATCAATAAAATCAAATAGAAACTTCGTTCAAAAAATGAAAATTAAATGGCTAACCTCAATTTTGGGCCATAGCTAGGTGAAAAATTAACATTTTCAAATTTTTTTAAACTATGCTAGTTTTTACGACGCATTTGTGATAAAAAATGTCGTGAAATAAAAGAATAAAGATTTCGACAGCTTTTTTTTCCTTCAAAAGTTGCAAAAAATTTTGACTCTCATGATTTTGGATAAAATTTCTATTTTATCTTTTTTTGATGTTTTGGATATATATTTTTTTAGAAAAATATAAACAAAAATGAACAATTATAAAAAAACTTGAATATCGACGTTCTAATTAGCAAATGGTCTAACTCTATTTTAGAGAATCTTTGTACTAAAAAAACAATTAGTTCAAAATTTATTTTCACTTTAAAAAACCATTTACTATCATTAATATCTATTAAAGGTATAATATTTTAGTTTGAATCATTCAAATAATTTATAATTGTACTATTGCTGCATCAAAATGTTAAAAAATCACTCCTATAAAAAATAAGGAGAGACAAATTGCTAATTAGACTGTCGATATCACAATTCTCTAAAAAATTTATAAGTTGAACTTATAACTTAGTTTATTTTATGAACTTAAAAAAAAATATATCAATAAAATTAAATAGAAATTTTGTTCAAAAAATTTAAATTAAAATAGTTGATCCTATTTGTAAATATTTACCAAAATTTTAAACAATTTTATTTTTCAGCTAAAAAATAAAATTAATTTATTATTATAAATTTGCAAATTTTTTTTTTCAATATAATTTAAAATTTAAAAATCACCATAATATTAAAATTCATTGTATCACGACAGTCTTTACGATTAATTTAACTGTAATAATAATTAGCACTTGGTATTTAATTTAATAATTAACTGTATATAAAAATTCAAAATTGATAGATAATCTAGACAAGTATTTTCCAATCAAACCTATTATTGCTGGTGTGGGTGATGGGTGAGAAGGGAGGAGGATGTAATTGCCAACCATCAATCTCCTCGCAAGCAGTGAGACAAGCTAAATAAGGAACTCGCTGGACCAACCTTGTAACTTCAGCAGCGGATGGAACTCTCCCTCCAGTGAGCTGTCTGGTACAAGCTGCGAGTGAAGCTGCATGCGCTACGATCAGAACATTCCCGACAGTTCCCTCGATAATTTTTTTAACCAGCCCGTAGCTTCTCTCGTAGTACTGCGCGGCGTTTTCCTTGTCCGGAAGCTGTCCAATCCTGACAATTGGGTGGTAATTTCTGTCTACATTGAACCCGGCCCGGGTCAGCTCCTCACCGGTCATCCAGGCTGGCAACCCGTTAGGGTACCAGGCCAACCATTCAATCAAGCCTGGCTCTACTTTCATTTCAATTGTCGAACCTAATCCCCTTAGAATGTGAGATAGAGTTTGAACGCACCTTAGAGATGGTGAAGCAAAGGCCACGTCTATTTTTACATTTGAGGACTTCATCGCCTCGCCAGTCAAGTGAGCTTGCAGCTCCCCTATAGTGGTCAGTGGACTGTCGTTTTGATAGTCCTGGATATTTCTCACAGGAATTTTTTCCGGCATGTTCAGGTCGCGGCGGATGTAACAGCCGTCTGCTTCGAAGCAGTAGGGAATCCATGCTCCGAATGTGAAGTCTACGCGTTCGCCGTGACGACAGATGTAAATTTGTCTGAGAGAAGTTGCTGGAGAACCCTCGACCTATTAATTGAATATTATTTTATTTTTTTACTTGATAAATTTTTTAAAGTAATTAAAAAAAATTTTTAGATAATTTATCTAGCAAATTAATTAAAATAGCAACTTATAAATAAATAAAATTTTGCTCTATTAAATAATGATTCTTGTTAAATTGCACTGTAATTTCTTAACTATTGATGGTTTTAAAGATATAAGCTCATTTTGATGTTACACTCATCAAGAGCTTTCATTTGAGTACCTACATGCATTTTGATATATATTTTTCATTTATACATATATATAAGTATATGAAAAATTGATGTGGGTACTCAAATGAAAGGTCTCAATGAGTGTAATGTCAAGATGAGCTTATATCTTTAAAAATGTCAATAGTTTACAAGATACGAGTTCATTTCTTTATTATAAAGAATAACATTTCTAATATATCAAGTATAATTAAATACATTTAATAAAAAGTAAAAAATACTTACTGGTTCAGTGTCAGAAGGAAGACCATCAACAATATCCACAGAATCAGTTAAAAAAATAGGCTTTCTACATCTAGGACTTACTACTTCTGCTGTAGCAGAGTAAACAGGCACGACAACTGCCTTATGCAGCGTCCAGGTGCTGGTCACAGCAGTACGCTTGGTAAAATCAACTGGAAACAGTCCTGAGGCACCAGTTGAGTGAGAAACACCTTGGACCCAGCCATCAGCCGAGCTGTCTTCTTGTAAATAAATAAAATCACCTGGTCCCAATTCAAGCTCGTCATTTGCCCGGGGAGTGAAGGGCTGAACAACTTTGTGGACTCTCCAGGCCCGGAACCGCGGGTCGCGAGAGTAGAGTTTAAGCTCCCAGTTACTGGATGACGGGGTTAGTTTCTCTATCATGGAGCGCAAGGCTTGGAAGTGTTGGCTCGAGAACTCGTAGGCCAGAGATACATGCATAGACTTTGTGTCAGCTTCTGCAGTGATTCCTATGTTTGATAACTTCTTGATGAACTTGCTGACAGCTGATTCGAAGAAGCTGGCTTGCTTTTCATTTATGAACAAGCCGATGAAGGTTGGGGAGACATAAAGCTCTAGTTCTACTCGGTCCATGCAGTCGCTTGGTTCTAGTAATGTTTCTAGAGCTTTGATTACTTGTTCTGAATTTTTATCAGGTACCTGAAATTTTTATGACGTTTATTAGAACTTAATTTTTCCAATTTTATTAATTTAAATAATAATTAATTTTATTATTGACAATTTTTTTTCCTCATTCTTTTTTACCATAATTTATTTCTTAAAAAAAAACTATTAAGTGTCTGTTACTTTAACTGTTTTAAATAAAAAATACTAAATTTAACAGACATCTAACAATTTTGAAAATTTTGTAACACCAAAATTATAAGGAAAAATAGTATATTACATACCTAGGCCAGTAAAATAAGAAAAGTCTCAGACCACATGTAATTGTTGGCCGAGGCGAAGCCGAGGTTGACAAACATGTGGTCTGAGGCTTTACTTTTTACTGGCCAAGGTGTGTATACTATTTTTCTGCTCGACGTAGCCGGAATGTGGCAACTTTGTTTAGCGCAGCGGCCAGAAAGTTGCCACTTTTCGGCCGGAGGGCAGAAAAATTTGATTAAAAATTTTAGAAAATTATAAGTGGAAATTTTTTTCAAATATTCTTTCGAATAATTTATTAGCTAGAGACCTTGCAGTCACTGTGTGACTGCCGTGACTTGTGAACTATAAATAAAAGCAATTTTGCTTTATTAAATAATGACTTTTGTTAAATTACACTTTACTTTCTTAAATATTGACGTTTTTAAAGATCCCGATGTTACACTCATCAAGAGCTTCCATTTGAGTACCCACATGTATTTTTATATATTTTTCATATATACATATTTATACATATATAAATATATGAAAAATTGATGTAGGTACTTGAATGAAAGGTCTTGATAAGTGTAACATCGAGATCAGCTTATATTTTCAAAAATATCATTAGTTGACAAGATAACGAAGTCAGTTCTTAATTATTGATATTTTTTAAGATATAAGCTCATCCCGATGTTACACTCATCAAGAGCTTTCATTTAAGTACCCACATTATTTTTTCATATATTTATATATATTATATATATGTATATATGAAAAATATACCAAAATGCATGTGGGTACTCAAATGATATAAATATATTGAAAAATTGATGTAGGTACTTGAATGAAAGGTCTTGATAAGTGTAACATCGAGATCAGCTTATATTTTCAAAAATATCATTAGTTGACAAGATAACGAAGTCAGTTCTTAATTATTGATATTTTTTAAGATATAAGCTCATCCCGATGTTACACTCATCAAGAGCTTTCATTTAAGTACCCACATTATTTTTTCATATATTTATATATATTATATATATGTATATATGAAAAATATACCAAAAATGCATGTGGGTACTCAAATGAAAGCTCTTAATGAGTGTAATATCGGGATGAGCTTATATCTTCAAAAATATCATTGGTTGACAAGAATATAAGGTCATTTCTTAATTATTGATATTTTTAAAGATGTAAGCTCATCCTGATGTAATGCTTATCAAGAGCTTTCGTTTGAGTACCTACATGCATTTTGATATATATATATATATATATATATATATATATGAAAAAATGATGTGGATACTTAAATGAAAGCTCTTGATCAGTGTAACATCGGGATGAGCTTATATCTTTAAAAATGTCAATAGTTTACAAGATACAAGGTCATTTCTTATGTATCTAGAAATAGAATATTTTCGAATGCAGCCTAAATACTTATCATCATAAATCGACTATTGGTGAGAATGATATGAAACCATAAAAAAGTACAACTCTAGGTCAAGACTTTTCCAATCATAAAAACCGATTTTATCATATAAATATACTGGCTGCAAAATTTTGCTTATTCTTTTAATAACATTGATTATAAAAATTGTAAGAATTGTCAGTGATTTGCTAATTTCAATATCATCATTAATACCTTAAAAAAACGGAGTAAAGTGATATGAGGCATATAATCATGAGCTTCATTCCATTCCAATAGTTTGCTGTCTTCCCAAAATTTATTAAGTTTATCAGCAAGCTGCCCCGTGGGACAAGCATACAAAATAAACTCCCTCGGGTTGTCCGCGTCAAGATAAAGGTCCTGGACATGTTTCAATAACCAGTTTGTCGCCAATTCAGCTCCTTGATGTCCTGTAGCTGTCAAAGCTTTTTCCCTGAATAAAAGAAGAAATAAAATAATTTATTTGTAAAATTAAATTTTTAATAATTAATTAAATAAACTTTATAATAGGATTTAAGTTTAGTATTTGGGTCAAGTTTAACAGCTGTTTGTTTACACGCAGCATCGAAACGTCATTATCACATGCTAATGTCAAGAGCACGGAAAATCAATTGTAGTAAAAACAGAATAAGGAGTAAGTATTTATAAATTAAAATAAATGTAGTGTACTTACGCTCTGAGCTTGGAGAATCCAAGTTTCAATAAAATTTCCAGTGGTGTCAGCTGTTTGCAGGGCACTTTCGTGGCCGTTTGACATTTCCGCGGAGGTAGTGTCGTCATAGTTGCACATCACTCGGGCAAATGAAGAGAATACTCCGGAAATAGAAGCAAAAACGTGTTTTTTGAAGGGCAGCTAAAAAAATTCACAAGTAAGCATCCTAGGTCTTGTCCTGAGTCACTGGTTAAATAAAACTCTGCCAGAACTCAGAAGATGGCAGCAAGTTCATTCACGGTCTATATAATAAATAACAAAATAGCCTCTTATTCTTATTAGTGCTTATTATATTATTTTTTTTTTTTTTTTTTTTTTTTTACATTTTTAATAAAGATTAATTAATTTCAATTAAGAATTAATTTATTTCAATTAAAAAACTACTTACTTGCTTTGTACCTGGAGAGTTTTAATCACCTGTCACTTTGTCTAATCAATAGTAGGACTAGCTGAACCAATCTTATCAACAGAAATTAATTTATAAGTGAGTAAATATTTGCATAGAAATTAATTTAGCAGGTATTTGATAATTTTTATAACAAATAAATTATTTAAAAAAATTAGATATAAGGAAATTATTGATGTAATTTTTTAAAATAAATTTTATTGTTGAATAAATTTTTAAAATTGTAAAGTGACAGCTAACTTTAATGTCAATATATTTACATTTGATATTTTACTTCAATAAAATGTCATTTGTCACTTGTCATTTTTGTAATGCTACAATTAGATGAAAATTAATTTAACAGATATATTTAATAATTTAAAAAATTTTTTTAACAAATAAATTATGGCAAAAAAATGACATGTAGAAATTTTAAAAAATTATAAATGCAATTTTATGAAAATTAAGTTAGCCGATATTTAAAAATTTTAAAAATTTTGTTGACACTGAGAATTTTTTTAGCATCTGTTATTCTTATTACTAATGATAATTAATGATTAAGTTATTCATTGTTTAGTAAGAAATTAATTAGTTAATTAGTAAATCAATTAACAAATTCATACATTAGATTCAATTAATTAAGCCTTTAATTAATTCATTAATTTTCTACATTTATTAACAAATAAATGAAGAAAATGTATGAGATTTATTTTTCTGTGTATGTGATACATATATTTTTAGTATCATATTAATATAAAAAAATGAAATAAGCTACAACACTTGATGTAGAATACGGCTCGCAATAGTGATTAATTAAATCGTTCACTACGTCGATTTATTCATTAGCGATCGTTTTGTTTTTTTCTTATCCTTGTATATACACTGTATAAGTTAAAAGAATTATCATGCAATGCGTAATCGCAATTAGATATAATCAATTATTTACTTATCACTAAAAAATTTAAATATTTGTTAAATATTTTTTTTCAGTGGTTTTTTTTTAAATAACTTTTAAACGACGTTATCAATCAAATCCAAAAACTAATCAGCTCTAAAGCTTGAAAAACCACGTATCAATCGCTGCTAATCCGGTGAAAATCGGTTGATTCGTTCGAGAGATATCGTGCGTTTTTTGGAATGTAAGACTCGAGGTTTATATTTTATATACCACTCATATTTATTTATACATCTACAAGTAATAATAACCCGACAATGACTACGGAATGAAATAGCTAATGAAAGCCAATATAATTAAGGGATGACAATGACTGGGTGGCATTGTCCTAGGAACCATCGCGTGAGGTCCTCATGGAGGGTAGCGTCGGAATGCCCCTAACAATCTCTCTCATAGTCCTCTCAACCCTCGTTGAGTGGGGGCGAGTCTTGTCACGAGCTGGGGGTAAGACCTTACGTCACAGATCTCGGGCCTCACGATACTCGACAGCCTTCAGCCTCGGCAATAAGAATAGCGTTGCTTACAGGAATAACTTTTAAACGGATTTGCCGATCAATTTCAAAAACTAATCAGCTCTTAACATCAAAAAACGACGTCGATTGCTGCCAGTCCGGTCAAAATCGGTTGATTCTTTCGTGAGTTATCGTTGACGAAAGAAAACCCAAAAAAGCGTTTTTTCGGAATTACTCCAAAATTTTAAGTTCTATCAATTTAAACTTGAAGTTTCTTCATAAAGCTTAAAAAATTGCGTCGAATGCCACCAACTGCGTGAAAATCGGTTCATTTATTCAAAAGTTATTGCGATTTGAAAATTCAAAAAATGTTCAAAAAATAGTGTTTTATCAAACGTCTACCAAACTTTTGAGCTCGACGAGCTCAAAAGCATTCAAAGGCTATTTTTTTGAGCTCGGAAAACTCAAAATAACATACAAATTGTATTTATGAGCTCCAAGAGCTCAAAAACTTCATAAGTGCAATTTCAAGCGTTTAGGTATAGAATTGGCGGGAAGTTGCAGGGATGGCCTTCAGGGTCAACTGTTTTCCTAATTTTTTTTTTTAATAAAATCAAAAATAATTTGGTCGGACAATTTTGTACAGATTGAAGACGTCCTTACAGAGAATCACCCATATTTATTTCCCTCCACAATTGGGCTACTTCAGCGCTGCTCATCAGCGGGTTTTAGAATAAACTCCCTGGCAACACTGTGTCATATTAGCAACTATGGAGTGTATAGTCTCCATATTTATGGAGGGTAGAGGTACCTCTACTCACCATATCCATATTAACAACCATAGCTATATAGTAGATGGTGCCAAGCAGCATAGAGCAACATTTCGTATCAATTAAACATAGCAAAAATAATATTAAAAATATAAACATTCAACTTATTAACACTATTTACACTTGAATTTGTATTAATAGGATTGCGGATTGTTTATTAAAAAAGCAGATTATTGTTAATAAAGCGGTGATGCACAACAAGTGGCAGTAGCCAAGAGGTCGAAAAATTTTTTTCCTCCTACTTGGCCCTCTGTAGCTTCATTTCTGTTGAGTTTAGAAAAAAAATAAACATCCACAATTTTGTAGAAAATTAAATATTCTGTAAGATAGTTGAAACCGAAATTAAAAATAAATTTTGTTCATGTAGTTATTTTAAAAATGAAAAAAAAAAAAAAAAAAGGAAATTTAACAATGTTATTTAAATGGGGAAGGAGATCCCCCCCCCCCCCTTTGCGCCAACTCAATTTTTAAGATATTAAGCTTAAACTTTAGGAGAATTTTTTTTTATATTGAAGAAACTTTTAAGATATCAATACTGCCATTCTAATACATCGTATCCCACATTTAGAAAATTTTACAGCAGGCGGTAAAAACGAATCTTTTTCAATTCTTCAGGAGTTCAGAAATTCTTAAATTATTTTAAATGTTATGTAAAGATTTTTTGTCTTTACACATTTAATTAACTATATTAAAAAATTGATTATAATTTTTTTTTATTTTTAATTATAGTATAAATTTTTCGAGTGTGAAAATTGTCTCTCGTTTGGCTCTTTAGTTTAGGGCCCAGATACATTAAAGGCATTACAATCCAAATAAATAGAAAAAAATGGTAGTTTTGTTATATGTAAATAAACTTACTTATACTTGAAATAAAAAATACCTAAGTAATGACAAAGAACATTAAAGAAAAGGATTTACCTCAAACAGAAAAATTTTAGAGTAACAATATTCAGATAAATTTTTAACAATACTCACTTAGAAAATCAAAATTTACGTGTATTTTAAATAAGAAATCTTCGAATTTTAAGATGTTTATAATCAGATTTATCTTGAAAACAATCAACTCTACGGGTATGACTGATCTAACTTGATTTGTAGAAAAATGAATTTCTTATTGAAAAGTATTTGTACAATTTCGTCGTAAAACCAGTGTTTTACGAGAAAAATTGAAAAAAAAACTGATAAATTTGAGCAAAAATTGACTCAAGAATTTTTTAGCAGTAAGACGGTTTAGAGAACATAAATTAGCCGTAGACATTTTCAAAGATTTGTCTACTATTTAACGTAAGGCCGATAAAGTAACATTGAAGTATTTGAGAATTGAGTATTCAATACTTTTAAATTCCACTTTGGAATTGTAAGATACTGAAATAATGAAAGATTAAATCATTTTCAATACTTTTTAATTCCATGATCAGAATAAGAAAGTATTCAAATGATCGAAGTTTCAATTCCATTTAATATTTTTCAAAATCTCCGTATGGATTGAAAAAATTTTTAATAATTTTCAGTACTTTTCAATGAGTATTTTTAATCAGGGATAATTAATCAATAAATAATAAAAAATTAGCAAAGCATCATTTTTTCTTGACCAACATGTTTCAGATCACACTTATTCTCTTCGCCATCATCATCGGTACCAACGGCAAAACCTATAATTGGAAGGACTGCGATGAAACCAGCGAAATCCCATTCAAATTCGAGGTCCAATTCTCCATAAAAACCCCCTCAAAAACAGTGAAAGAAATTGAAACCGTGAACCGGACTGTAAAGTTCACAATTGAAGTTACCAAGAAAATAGTATACAGTAAACTTTTGATTACAACCACAAACAACGGCGTCGTAACCTTGGATCGCACTTTGGCAAAATTAAATATTTCGAACAAGGAATTCATCAGCGATCACTTCTTCAATAGTTCTGAGCACGGTATAGTGAGTTCCGTCAATAAAATAAGAATTAACTCCAAAGAAGGTCGTCGATACATTGATTATTCAACGAACAGTTCCGATCCAAGTTGGGATAAAATTGTCGAGAGAAGATACGATAATTATGATAACACAGAGCACACTGTTTTGAACTTTAAACCCAATGGTACAGAAATTCATCGAACAATAGAGACTGGGAACAGTGACGGAAGTATAACCGTTCAACATTCAAAGGAGACTAAGGAAGGCGAGACTTTTGTAACTTTTGAGCACTGTGTTGCGGAAATCAACAGGAACAACTGGACTTCTTTCGACCAATCAGTATCAACTATCTGCGGCGGAGAAACTAAAGCAGTTGTTAGAACGATTGCAGTTTCCAATTCTCAAAATAATTCTATGGCTATTGATCACTTTGTTCAGGAAAAGGATGTTAATGGTGGTCAAATTAATGAGCGGATCAGCGGGATTGTTGCTGATAATGGCACTGTGCTCAGCTCGGAATCATTGGAATCAAAAACAAACGTAAAAAGAGATTTTGCTGCTTCAAAAGGGATAAAGAATCTCGCAAGAGTTCATCTCAAGTTTATTACGCTGCAAAATATTAAAAAAGAGCTGTCGAATATCGTTCAGAAGCTTCGGAAGGGTTGGAGTATTTTTAGTGACCTGTAAAGTTTTTGTACATTTAATAAAAAATAGTTTTTAAATTAATAACTACTTTTGTTTGTTGATTTTTAGGTAGATTTCATAGAAATCGACCTTTTGCATTGGTCCTCATATCGGAATTTTTGAATATATATATATAATTAATTAAATCAAACGGCAATTATTAATTATTATTATTATTAATACTAACAGAAATATGTGATGAATTGATGATAAATGATTCCAGCCTGAGCTGTTTCGTTTAACCAAAGACTAGCGATAGATCCTTTTATATTATATATATATATATATAAAAATATTTTATTATAAAGTTATTATCATATATATGTATATTGTGCATGAATATTAATTAATTAATTAATATAGAATAATTTTATCAAAAATCACATTATAAATGTATTAAATTTTAATTAATGTACAAAATTTATTGTACCATCCAATAAAAAAAATAAAATTTTAAAATCTACTAACTTTTTATACTCAACAATTAATTAAGACATTTTAGAATTTAGTACTTAATTTAAACATGACCAGCTTCTTTGAGTTTTCCGACGAGAGCGTCGACGTCGGGTAGAATGGAGCCAGCTTGTCTCACCGGTGGCTCTTCAACAGAAACTACTTCGATCCTGGCTGTTGTGTCTACTTGCAAATCTTTTGGAGTTACTTTTTTAATCGGCTTCTTTTTGGCCTTCATGATGTTCGGCAAAGTTGCGTAGCGAGGCTCGTTCAGGCGCAAATCTGCGCTCAGGACTGCTGGGGTTTTTACTTTTACTACTTCTAGACCACCGTCAACTTCTCGGGTGATTGTTAGTTCACCTTTTCCATGCTCGATCTGAATTTAAAGTTAATTATTCAGTAGTTATTGTAGGTTGATTGATTAATTTAAGTATTATATATAATTTTTTAATTTATTCAAAAAAAATAACTAATGAAAACTATGATATTGAAATTTAGAAACATCTAATTATTTAAAAAAATTTTTTAATTAATAAATTATTAAAAGAAAAATTTAATTTTTAGAGGCTAATTTTATTATCATCAAAAATGATACCGAAATTCAGAGACATCTTATAATTTTTAGAAAATTTTTTAATTAATAAATTATAAGCTCATCCCGATTTTATACTCATCGAGACCTTTTATTTGAGTATCCACATCAATTTTTCATATATTTATATATATTATATATATATGTATATATAAAAAATTGATGTGGGTACTCAAATGAAAGCTCTTGATGAGTGTAACATCAGGATGAGCTTATATCTTTAAAAATGTCAATAGTTAAGAAACTACAGTGCAATTTAACAAAATTAAGAAATGACCTTGTATCTTGTCAACTATTGACATTTTTAAAGATATAAGCTCATCCTGATGTTATACTCATCTGATGATTGTAATTCATTAAAAATTGTATTGATATTTTTATAAAATTTCAATAATTTGAATATTATATAAATTATAAATATTTTATAAAATTCTTACTTTGCTGCAAAAAGTCCCAGCAGGCCAGTCCAAAATACCAGCAGTCATTTGAGCAGTCTGGTTACAATCGTCATCAATAGCCTGCTTCCCAACAAAAACAATGTCTGCCTTCTCTTCTTGGGCCAACTTGGCCAGAATCTTGGAGACGTGGAGAGGCTGAAGAGTCTCGTACTCAGCTCCAGAGACCTCGACGTGGATACCCCGGTCAGCGCCCATCGCCAGCGCTGTCCTTAAAGTCTCTTGGGCTTGAGCAGGCCCGCAGCTGACGGCAATAACTTCGTCCGCTAATTTTTTCTCCTTCATTCTCACAGCCTCCTCGATCGCTATCTCATCGAACGGGTTCATGGAGTGCTTAACCCCTTCGGTTACCACGCCAGTCTTATCTGGCTTCACGCGAATCTAGTGCAGAGAATATTATGCATTTAATTTACATTTTAACTCATTACAATTATAATATAATATTAAAAATTATTTTTATATATTATAACTTACCTTTACTGCATAATCAATTACTCGTTTAACTCCAACAAGAACTCGAGACATTTTTTTAGTATTTAAATGTAGAACACTGAAATTATTAACAATCTGGTAGCTGATTGTCCCAGTTAAACTAATCTTGATTCAGTATTCAGTCACTTTGGTCTTCATTTAGGGAATCATTATTAACCAATACCAACGCAGGGTTCATAAGTCCAATATTTTTCTCTAATTGTTAAAAGTGGGGAGAAATTACGACATATAGCGTTGACAACAAGGTATTTATTCTTGAAGATAGACTTCTGGTTGAGTAACGAATGTTCAGTGAAAAAGTTTTTACACGTATACAATGCTACAGTAGCTAAAAAGAATTTCTACTATACAGATAATTTTTGAGCAGGACAGCAGGACTATAAATCATGATGATTCTGAAGTTAGCAGACTTCTAAAAATTTTTAATTGTTTTTTTTTAATTAAATTACAACTAAAAAAATATTTATAAAAAATTGCACTTAAAGTTTTTCAAGTTTTTAACATGTGATATTTTTTTTTTTAATTATTTAATTGAAATTTTTTCGATAAAAAATTTCTAAAAATTTTGAAATGTCAGCTAACTTTATTTTCATTATAAATCTTATAAATCTAATATAAGAGTGTATTTGTTTAAGATTGTATTTGTGATACTGAAGTTAGCTACATTAGAAGTATAAAACTTATAAAATAAAATTGAGATTAATCAACTATTCAATAATATTTTTTTTCAGTATTAAATCATGTCATAAAAAAATCTATTTTTTACTTTTCCAGGTGAAAACTCGAAAGAAAGATTACGGAAAATCTTCCGTCAAAGGAGCTCAAGAGAAATATTGCTATCATGGATAAACAAATCAGATTTGTCAAATCTACATTACATCTCTTGATGAAATTCTTGATCTTAAATTAATATTCCACTGTCAGAGTTTGCAAAAGTTGCGTCTCAGATGTGTATGATCAGAAAGAATTTGTTATTTTAGAAAATCTGTGAAATAAATATCAAATTTCCAATTTTAGTCCATCAGTATCTTTCAAATGAAAATTAATTTAACAGATATTTGATAATTTTAAGAATTTTTTTAAACAAATAAAAACAAGTAGAAAAAAAATTGATATGTAGAAATTAAAAAAAAAAAATAAAAAATGCAATTTTTTTAAAATAACTTTTTGGAAAGAATTTATTTGTTTAAAAAAATTAAAAAGAAAATTTATTAAAAAAATTAGAAAACTTGAAACTCTAATTTTTGAAGTATACGTATTAATATTTATCAGTCCAAATGATTAACTCTTTTTTAAAATTTGCATGAACAGATATTTTTAAAAATTTCGCAACGAAAATTATGAAAGTGTCCACTGAACATGCCAATTAGTCCTTTATGTTTATTTTAAAATCAAGCCTGTCGTTAATTTTTTTTTTTTTTTATTAAATATTTAATTTTTGCTGGCATTCAGTATTATAATTAAAAAATTTTTTTTAATACTCAATTTTTAGTTAAATTTTACATCAAATCTCTTCTCCTTTATTTAAAAATTAATTTTTCATTAAAATCTTAAAACAAATTGTCAATAAAAGTATTATTGCTAAAAATTCAATGTCAAGAGTCACATCAGAAAAAAATTGTTATTCTAATAAATTAACAATTACCAAAAAGTGAATTTTTAATAATTAAAATAAATATTTATCACTGTATAACAATAACAAAATTCACAGTATTATTGTTTATTGTTTATAAAAATCCAAATACAAACAATTCACTAAAATGCATTGCAAAACAAATTTGTAGGTTAAAAAAATTTTACTTATCAATTATTCGTATTTTTATCTTAATTAGTTGATTTAAAAAGACGTAATAATATTATGCAAAATTTTTTAAATGTATGTACAATTGTTGAGAATAATTAACTGAAAAAAAAAAAAAAAAAAAAAACTCAAGTACATATAATCATATCACATATTTATTTATTTAACGTATTTAAATTTGACAGAATGGAAGTGACCATAGCGCATGCGCGTTTATTCTCATCCACGGAAAAGGTAATAATCTGTTGTTCCCATTACTGTAAGTTATCAAAACGTTCACGCAATGACGTGGCCGATGACGGCTCTGTGAAATATCAACCATTAATTATTAAACGTGAAATAAAATGTTAATTCACAAAATAGCTGTGCGCGAATAATTAGTTCTTCAACAAAAAGTCACAAATACTCTTTTAAATAATAATACAGTAAATTTAAAAATACTTGCACACTATTGAGGTAAGTTTAACACGTTTAACCTAACCAGTCTGTTGGCATAATCTTAATTATTTATCATAAGATAAATAATACGCGTATTCGTGTCAAATAAATTAACCTTGGATCCATTTTTGGACAACTGATAGTGATATTTCCTCTTTTTAGCAAGATGACCACCTACGAAGACTTTATTCAGCAGAATGAAGACCGGGATGGAGTACGGTTTACGTGGAACGTCTTTCCTTCTTCGAAGGTCGAGGCTACCAGGATGGTCGTACCCCTGGGGACTCTTTATCAGTTGATCAAGGAGCGCCCCGATTTGCCTCCAATTATGTACGATCCTGTTTTGTGTACCAGGTCCACGTGCAGGGCTATTCTTAATCCCCTCTGTCAAGTGGACTATCGTGCCAAGCTTTGGGGATGCAACTTTTGCTTCCAAAGGAATCCAGTAAGTTATTCGTCAATTTTTATTTGTTTTTTATTATTGTAAGACTGAAATTTATTTTATTTAAATATGTGATTTTTTTTTAATAGTTTCCTCCACAATATGCTGCTATTTCGGAGCAACATCAACCAGCAGAACTCATTCCAATGTTTTCTACAATAGAATATACGATAACGGTAATTATTTTTTTACAGTGTTAATTATTGACTTTGACTCTGAATTCAGCAGACATTCATTAATTTTTTAAGTAAATGAAATAAAAAATAAGTTAAAAGTAAAAAATGCATATTTAGGGTCGGGTATTTTTTTTTAATAAAATCAAATTTTTTTTCTAATTTAGTATAAAAAAATATATATATATGTATTTTTCTAAATTATAACTTTTTATTTAAATCAATTATTTATGAAAATTAAGTTAGCCGATATTTAAAAATTTTTATAATTTTTTTTTTTATCAAAAAAATCATTACAAAAAAATAAAAAAAAATTTCATTTGTAAAAAACTTGAAAAACTTTAAGTGCAATTTAAAAAAATATTTTTTTTTGTTCTAATTTAATTATTTAAAAAAAAAAAAATCAAAAAATTAAAAACCCCGGCTAACTTTATTATTATAATTATCTATGAAAATGTTTACAATTTTTTTTATTATTAATTTTTTCTATTAAAAAAATTATTACAAAAAAATTCCACTTATAGAAAATTTGAAAAATTATACCTGCAATTTTTTTCAAATATTTTTTTTTAATTGTTGAAAAAAAAAAAAAAAAATGTTAAACGTCGGCTAATTCTAGTACTATAATTATTTCTAACAATTATCAATTCTTAAAAATTAAAAATTTTTAATTTATTTACTTTCAATTAAATTCAATTTTTAAATAATCACATTGTCAAAATAATTATTAATAAATAATACAAAATTAAAATTAACAATAAATAATACCAAAATAATTCAACAGAGAGCACAATGCTTACCTCCAATATTTCTCCTGGTGGTGGACACATGCATGGACGAAGAAGAACTCGGAGCATTAAAAGACTCTCTCCAAATGTCCTTATCACTACTCCCCCCGAGTGCGCTGATCGGCTTAATCACATTCGGAAAAATGGTCCAAGTCCACGAACTAGGCTGCGAAGGCTGTAGCAAGAGCTACGTATTTCGCGGAACTAAGGACCTGCAGCCCAAGCAGGTCCAAGACATGCTAGGCATCGGAAGACAAGCTCCCGGGCAAGGTCAGCAGCGAGCCCCAACAGGGCAGCCACTTCCCCCAGCAAACAGGTTTCTCCAACCCGTTCACAAGTGTGACATGAGCTTGACCGACCTCTTAGGAGAGCTTCAACGGGACCCTTGGCCCGTAGGAGTTGGTAAAAGACCCTTGCGTTCAACCGGAGTCGCTCTGGCCGTCGCAACTGGTCTTTTAGAGGCGAGTTACGCAAACACTGGAGCCAGGATAATGATGTTCGTCGGTGGACCTTGCTCTCAAGGTCCCGGACAAGTTGTGACTGACGAGCTCCGGCTGCCGATTCGGTCCCATCATGACATCCACAAGGACAACGCCAAGCATATGAAGAAAGCTACCAAGCATTATGACGCTCTAGCAGCTCGTGCTGCAGCAAATGGTCATATTATTGACATCTACGCCTGCGCTTTGGACCAAACTGGACTCCTGGAGATGCGACAGTGCTGCAACTCCACCGGGGGGCACATGATCATGGGAGATTCCTTCAATTCTTCGCTTTTCAAGCAAACTTTCCAGCGAGTTTTTGCAAAAGACGCGAAAAAGGACCTCAAGATGGCGTTCAATGCCACCCTGGAGGTCAAGACCTCCCGGGAGCTTAAAGTTTCAGGAGTAATTGGACCCTGCGTGTCCTTAAACATGAAAGGTCCTTGCGTTGGTGAGCAAGAAGTCGGACTGGGTGGTACTTGTCAGTGGAAGTTCTGCGCCTTGATGCCCTCGACCACCGCCGCAGTATTCTTCGAGGTTGTTAATCAAAATTCAGCTCCCATTCCGCAAGGAGGTCGCGGGTGCATCCAGTTCATCACGCAGTATCAGCACAGCAGTGGTCAGCGGAGAATTAGAGTCACTACTGTGGCGCGTAATTGGGCTGATGCCTCCACGTCGCTGCATCATATTAGTGCTGGCTTTGACCAAGAAGCTGCTGCTGTCTTGATGTCTAGATTGGCGGTAAATCGCGCAGAGAGCGATGATGGCCATGATGTTCTGCGCTGGGTTGATAGGATGCTCATCAGACTGTGCCAGAAGTTCGGGCAGTATGATAAGGATGATCCGAATAGTTTTAGATTGGCGGAGAATTTTTCGCTGTACCCGCAATTCATGTATCACTTGCGCAGGTCCCAGTTCCTGCAGGTGTTTAATAATTCGCCTGATGAGACAAGCTTCTACAGACACATGCTCATGCGTGAGGATCTTACTAATTCTTTGATCATGGTGCAGCCGATTTTGTACAGCTACGGGTTCAATGGGCCCCCCGAACCTGTCCTGCTTGACACTTCTTCGATTCAACCGGATAGAATTTTACTTATGGACACTTTCTTCCAGATTCTTATTTTCCATGGAGAGGTATTTATGAAATTTTGAGTTATTGAATAATGACTTTTGTTAAATTGCACTGTACTTTCTTAAATATTGACATTTTTAAAGATATAAGCTCATTCCGATGTTACACTCATCGAGAGCTTTCATTTGAGTACCCACATGCATTTTCATATATTTTTCATATATACATATATGTATATAAATATATAAAATATATGAAAAATTGATGTGGGTACTCAAATAAAAGGTTTCGAAGAGTATAACATCGGGATGAGCTTATATCTTTAAAAATGTCAATAATTGACAAGATACAAGGTCATTTCTTAATTTTGTTAAATTGCACTGTACTTTTTTAACTATTGAAATTTTTAAAGATATAAGCTCATCCTGATGTTACACTCATCAAGAGCTTTCATTTAAATACCGATATGCATTTTCATATATTTTTCTTATATACATATATATAAAATATATAAATATATGAAAAATGCATGTGGGTACTCAAATGAAAGGTCTCGATGAGTATAACATCAAGATGAGCTTATATCTTTAAAAATGTCAATAGTTCACAAAATACAAGGTCATTTCTTAATTATATATCTATGAGATAGAGCATTTTCAAATTTATAAATAATATTTTTATTTAGACAATAGCACAATGGAGGCAATTGAAGTATCAAGACCAACCAGAATACGAAAACTTCCGTCAATTATTAGCAGCGCCTGTGGACGACGCTGCTGAAATTCTAGCTGGAAGATTCCCAGCTCCGCGTTACATTGACACGGAACAAGGTGGTTCCCAGGCTAGGTTCTTGCTCAGCAAGGTCAACCCTAGTCAGACGCATAACAATATGTACGCCTATGGAGCGGTAAGTTAAAGAGCGATAATTTTAATAATTAAAAAAAAATCAATTAGTCTAGTTATCATCACATTAGTCACAGTTCACCTGTGAATGTGAAAGTTTGAAAGTTCTTTTTTTTTTAATCATTATTTATTTTTTTCACCATGATCCTGTGAACCAGGGGATGCCGTTGCCAAGCGGGGTGTGTTTTATTTTAAAAATTTTTTTTTTTTATTTCGTTTAATGTCAGTTAACTGGTATGGGGAAATAAAATAATCGCTTTTACCCACTAACTAATCAATCACCATTTACCTGCAGATATCATTTATGTACTTACTTATATTGACGTAATCACTATTAAGTGATTAGTAAATATTTTAATCAGTTGATTATATATTTAATTAAAATTAATTAAACTTAGATGGTTAATTATAAATCTATTTGTTCTCATTCAGGAAAGCGGAGCACCTGTGCTAACTGATGACGTCAGTCTCCAAGTATTCATGGAACATCTTAAAAAATTGGCCGTTTCGTCACAAGCTTAAGAGACCCATAGGATCCAATTTTAAAAATAAATATTTCTTTTATATATAAATCAATAATATTCAAAACTAATTAATTAGTTAATTAAGTTATAATTATAAATAAATTGCAATTATATTGTCCTTGTATCTGATTCCAAGCAATGAAAATCAATTCAATGCGACTTATTTTTTTTTACTTACTCTGGGTACATCAAATTTATTATTTGTAATTATAATTAATAATTAATAATATTACTATTCAGATTTATATGCTGTATATTTACAATTCATTTTATTATTTTTTAAATATTCATATTTATTTGTAATAGAAAATTATCAATTTTTATTGTATGTACTAAAAACAAAAATGAGGACTTTTTATGAATTAAAATTAAGTTAGCCGACATTTAAAAATTAAAAAATTTTTTTTTATTGAAAAAATGACTAAAAAAAAATTGTCATTTGTTAAAAACTTGAAAAACTTTAAGTGCAATTTTAAAAAAATATTTTTTTGTTGTAATTTAATTAAAAAAAAAAAAAAAAAAAAAAAAAAAAAAATTAAAAACTTCGGCTAACTTTAGTATCATAAATTAGTCGATAATTTTCAGAATTTTTTTTATTAGTAAAATTATTACAAAAAAATTAAAAGAAAAAATTGCACATGTAAAAAATTTGAAAAACTACACATGCAATTTTTAAAAAATATTTTTTTAGTTCTAATTTAATTAATGAAAAAAAAATCAAAAAATTAAACACGTCGGCTAATTTAATTTTCATTTTATGATTAAATATTAATTAGAAAATTATTTTTAATAAATATTAATTATGGGTTTAATAATTTGTAGAGAAAAAAAATTTTTTTTAAATTGACATTTTAATTTAGCACTCAAAAAATAAGTACAAAGTTCATTTAAATTATCTTTTTAACCAAGAGTAATTGTCATAAAAAGTATTGGCCGATAATTATTCGTATGTGATTGAATGTTTGGTAAAATGAGCTTTAAAAAAATGATGGTTCAAATGAAATATATAAGCAGCCAAGTTGAAAAAAAAAAAATATAAATAATAATCACAATAATTAGCTAAAATTTGATCAATTAATCTCAATTGTTTGAAGACATTTACTACTATGGCATCAGCAGTTCACCCGTCAAATAAATATTTATATATTATAATTATAATATGTCAAGTACTATTTACACTTGGTTAAGCTATGTAGAATTATTTTAATCAATTAAATATAAATATGTATAATAAATTCTTTCTAACTAAGAAAACGTATCGACATCTTTTGCTCGACGTCCGTCCTTTCGAGTACTTTGCAAAACTCCTCAAACGAAATCATGTTGTCACCGTTTTCGTCTGCTTCTACTATTGTTCTTTCCACAATACTGTTGAGTTGTTCTTCACTGTAATTTTATTCATTATTATTATTATTATTATTTTTAAGCATTAATTAATACATAAATAATAATTTTTAATTTTACCTTATATTAGCACCGACCATCATGTGTAAAATGGCCAAAAGTTCATCTTTGGAGATCATTTCATCGTTATCTAAGTCATACATTTTAAAAGCGACTGAAAATATAAATAATATAATAAATAATTGATAAAAAATAAAATTAGCAGACAGCTGATAATTTTTCTTTTTAAAAAATATTACATTAAAGTTAGCAGTCATTTGACTATTTTTTAATTTTATTTACAAGAAAAAATTTGTCCCAAAAAATTATTTTAAAAAAATTGCATTTTTTATTTTTTTAAATTTCCAAATGTAAATTTTTTTTTCGCCATAATTTATTTGCTACAAAAATTTTAAAATTATTAAATATATATTAAATAAATTTTCATAAATAAAAATCAAAGAGTATTTTTTAAAAATTGCACTTATAGTTTTTTATAAATTAAATTTTTTTAATAAAAAAAATTTCTAAAAATTTTTAGATGTCTGACTTAATTTTTATAAAAATCTTACTACCTAAAAATGTTTAAAATAAATTTATTTTAAAATAAAAAAATTCTTACATCTCAATTTTTCCTGTCTAGAGTTCAACCTATTGGGACTGTGTTTTTTGATAGGCCTAAACAGAGCAAGAACTTGCATAAATTGCAAAAAATTGACCCTGTCATTACCGCTCTCCTCGAAGAAAGCATTGACAATTCTTTCACCGAGAGGATTAATCGCCAGTTCAGGAATCCTGAGAAAATCCTCCCGACTCAAAGTTCCACAGTCGCCCCGGTCTAGGCTCGTAAATCTGCTGTACAGCCGTTCGATTTGGTTCGGAGTGACTGAGAATAAAAATAAAAAATATCACAGTCAATAAATAACAAACCAAACAAAATTATCGACAAAACTTACATCCAGTAGCTTCTTGAATCTGAGCGATCTCCTCTTCACGCAAAAGTAAACTCGATTTGTTCCCCATTATTGTATGTCGTATTTCCTTTAAATTAAATGATTGCAGACTAACAATGGTGAGTAAACCTCCTGCTAAATCACGATATTCACCAACACTTTTTATTAAATTAATATTCACTCCTTAGCGTATACATTATCATTCAATGATGAGGGCAAAGTACGCTTAAATAATTTTACTAGCTGCTTACTACAATAAATCAATTTTCGTGTGACAGCTGATAGGTTAGACTCCCATTACAATCCATGCACACATATATAAACATACAAACACACTCTTTAAGTTTGAAGTCGCGGCCATTTTGGTTCAGTGCCGAATTAACCAGTAGCGTCCCCTGAGCTGTCATTTTTAAATTTATTTCCAACGGACCAGCATTAATAACAACCTTTCAGTTCCCGGGTTCTGAAAAAACTAAAATATAATTAAAAATAAATTATTTTATAATTACTTACAAGGAATAATTACTAGTAAGGAGTAAAATTACCCGGCGACGTGATTGATTAACTTCAAGGTCATGGTTTGTTATTTAAATTTTTTTGCTCGAGTAAAAATTAGCTAGGAGCGGGGGCGCCCGATTGTGTATTCGGTCATTCATAACAATGGCGGCATTGAAAGCAAGTGTTTGCTGATGATGTCTTGTGTCTTGTGTGTAACTTGTTATATACTGATTCTAATAATATTTTATTGAAAGCTGCGCTACATCTGTTATAGATACTGAATATATGGATATTAATAGCTGTTATTAAAACAACCGGGAGTTTAGTCTGGTAATATTTAATATTTAATACTCAGCACACATTACGTCTGCGAGCGTGCTAATACACATACAGATTAAATGCTGAATTATTCCTAAGCTAGTTTGTTTGGATATATACCTATAATAACAAGTGCCTTAATTCGTTTACATCTTCACGTTATGGAGGAGAGGTAAGACCTGTTTTGTTTGTTATTATTCAATGATACTCTAGTCACACTAGACACCTGATTATTTTTTAGTTTTATTTCAAATAGAGAATTCAATTCATTCTGGGCTAACAAAAATTTTATTCTAATTTTTTTTTGTAGTAATTTATTTTTAATGATACTGAAAATTGGAAACATCTGATAATTTTCAGAAATTTTTTTTACTGATAAATTATTGTCATATAATAATTATAGTTATATAATAAAATTGGTTTTTTTTTAGTGAAATTTAGAGTTATTGCAAAGATTTTGACTTGAATTTGTGCCTTTTCAAGGTTTCATATCATTCTTATAGATCATTTATTTTAAAAAAGTATTTAGGCAGCATTAAAAAATATCTCTAGATACAATATTAAGAAATGACCTTGTATCTTGTCAACTATTGACATTTTTGAAGATATAAGCTCATCCTGATGTTATACTCATCGAGACCTTTCATTTGAGTACCCACATCAATTTTTCATATATTTGATATATATATTATATATATGTATATATGAAAATGCATGTGAGTACTCAAATGAAAGCTCTTGATGAGCGGAACATCAGGATGAGCTTATATCTTAAAAAATGCCAATAGTTAAGAAAGTACAGTGCAATTTAACAAAATTCATTATTTAATAAAGCAAAATTTTATTTATATTTCACAAGTCACGGTAGTCACATAGTGACTCCAAGGTTACTAGTTTTTACTAATAAATTATTGAAAGAAAAATTTATTTTATAAATTTCATATTTATAAGCTCTAAAAAATTATAAATTATTTTTTTGATATAATTTATTACTCAAGAAAAATAAAAAATTGTCAATTTCAATGTCATTATATTATAAAAATTAAGTTGGTCGACTTGTAAAAATTTTTTTATTGAAAAAAATTATTACAGAACAATACAAATAAAATTTTATTTGTAAAAAACGTTAATTACAATTTTTTTCTAAATCCAATTTAATAAATAAAAAAAAATGTTGACTAACTTTAGTCTTATTATTTTTAGAATAAAATAAAAAAATTGGGCAGGTGTCTGCTGATTTTAGTTTTATTAATTTTTAATAAATAAATTTTAATTCTTCAACAGCAGAATGGAAAGCATGTCATCTGGACGACCAGACAAATCATCAAGCTCGGCTAGAAGACACCGTAAGCGAGCGAACAAGAAAAGCCATGTCACAAAGGTCGACAATTGGTGCAGCGAGACCCCAACGGAGATCAGCGAGCCTATGATCAATCCGGGAGTTGATTACGCGACGATGTTTTGGCAGCAACCAGCAGCAACGGTTGCTCCGCATGTCGCACCAATGCGCAACGGCCAGAGACTCTTTACGACGATGTCTGACCCCAGTGTTTGTGGCTACTCGACGCTGCCCGTCGCTTACGCGATGGAGCCGGTCTCGATGCCGCCAATCTACCCGCTGTACAGGCCAGTTCCGCAGACCAACTACCGACCACCCAGAGGAAGGCCCAGGAGAAACATTCCCCAGCATCAAGGTCATTCACAGTCTCACCAGGGTATCAGTAACATCAGTAGCGTGAATAACGTCGCCAATGGGTACTCGAGTCTCCAGGAAAACAGGACCGGCTACTCGACTTTATATCAGAATGGAGACTACACTTCACTGCCTCCGTCTGCGAACAATCACATTGTTGCTGAGAGTGATGACTTGAATTCCGAGCACAGGAGGTACTCAGACCCTGGGCTAGGTCCTACTGATCTGCCGCCGTATACTGACAGCGAAGACTCGGACTCTGGTGGTAGTTCCAGTTCTGTTACGACTGTGGAGAAAAATAAACTTGTTTTGTCTTTGGTTGAGCAGGTAATTTTTTTTTTAAATACTACAATAATGGATATTTGTTTTGAAACTTTAGAAAAAAGAAATAATAAGGCATTTGAATATACTCCATCTCTAGATACTTAATTAAGAAATGACCTTGTATCTTGTGAACTATTGACATTTTTAAAGATCGAAGCTCATCTTGATATTACACTCATCGAGACCTTTCATTCGAGTACCCACATCAATTTTTTATATATTTCATATATTTATATATATTATAAATATGTATATATGAAAAATATATGAAAAATGCATGTGGGTATTTAAATGAAAGCTCTTGATGAGTGTAACATCGGAATGAGCTTATATCTTAAAAAATGTCAATAATTAAAAAATTACCTTGTATCTTGTAATCTATTGACATTTTTAAAGATATAAGCTCATCTCGATGTTACACTCATCGAGACCTTTCATTTGAGTACCCACATCAATTTTTCATATATTTATTTATATTATATATATGTATATATGAAAAATATATCAAAAATGTAAGTGGGTACTCAAATGAAAGCTCTTGATGAGTGTAACATAAAAATAAGCTTATATCTTAAAAAATTTCAATAATTAAAAAATGACCTTGTATCTTGTCAACTAATGATATTTTTTAAGATATAAGCTCATCTTGACATTACACTCATCGAGACCTTTCATTTGAGTACCCACATCAATTTCTCATATATTTTATATATTTATATATATTATAAATATATATTTATATATATGAAAAATATATCATAATGCATGAAGGTACTCAAATGAAAGCTCTTGATGTGTGTAACATCAGGATCGGCTTATATCTTAAAAAAAAGCAATAGTTAAAGAATTACAGTACAATTTAACAAAGTTCATTATTTAATAAAGCAAAATTGTATTTATTTATGTTCACAAGTCACGGCAGTCACATAGTGACTACAAGGTTGCTAGTAACAATAGTTTTTCATGTTCTATGAATATTATAATTGTAATTACAATTCTTCTTCTCTAATTCTCTATTTCAATGCTTATTATTTTTTTTTATAATTTCATATCTTATGTCACACTTTTTTAATTGTAAACGTATAATACATGACAATAGAACAACTAAATTCAATAATTAAACTCATTTCATGGTAAATTATCTTCACAGGTCAAGCATAATACCTTATTATAGTACTTAAGTCTAATAATAAAACCTCAGTACTAATTATAAATAAATATTTTAATATTTATTTCCATTGAATTATAGAAATTTACAAATACTCTATTTCTAACTGCAAAATTATTAAAAAAAAAAAACGTACTTAAAAAAAATATTTAAATAATTGTTGATATTTACAGATGACTACACTACGAGAAGCAAATAGCCAGATGTTTGAACAACTTAACGAAACAAAACTGGCATTAGAAAACGTGACTACGGAATTAGCCGAAATAAAACAAAACTCTTCTTCAGACTATCAGCCAGGAATGTTATCAGGTACTTATAATAATTACTCATTACATATTCAACTAAATAATAAATATTTATTTTATTATTTGTCTATTTAGAATAGAAGCTCAGGGTAAATTATAAATATTTATTTTTTAGAAATTATTAGCGAGATTCGACAAGCAAATAAGGCGCTAGATGAAACAATTGATGCGAGAATAAAGTTGATAGTTGAAGAGAAAACCCGACAAAAACTACTAGAGCTTGACGACCTCAAGGTAAGATCAAATTATACTCATTAAAACCGTCACGACTCGGCTCGGGCTCCAACTATTCATTCTTCACATAATACCAAGTCTGCTGTACTTTTTTTCTTTCCTGATTATTATTACCCTTCACGAATAATACTATCCACCGCAGCCGAGAAATCCGATCCTCACATCTTCCTGCTTGATACCTGGAGACCAATACCCAGCGGAGGCTTTAAAAAATGTAAATAAACCTCAATCGGGAAATGTGATGTGGGAAAAGACGGAAAAGGATCAAGAGGCTAATATTAATATTTTTTTAAAAGTTTCCACGCGAGTCCATTAACCATAAAACCTAAGACAAGAGTTGTAAAGCTCACTATCTCGCAGCTTGCCTCTCCAAGCTTGGTCATCCATCTGATGTTTGCTCTTGGTTCGTGTGCTCTGTTTGATCAAGACCACGCCAGGTGATATATTTCTCTGGCGAGTTCTTTGTTGATTATCGTAGACATGCAAATTTTACGTAACAACTATTATATTTTTTTTTTTTTAAATTCATTACAAAATTATTTATTATTATTATATAAGAGAATAACTGAAATTTTGTGGCCAGTTTATTTGTATGATAAAATGGGTTTTTATGGTTTCATATAATTTTCACCAATAGTCAATTTATTATAAGTATTTAGGCTGTAATGACCTTGTATCTCGTGAACTATTGACATTTTTATAGAAATAAGCTCATCCCGATGTTACACTTATTGAGACCTTTCATTTGAGTACCCACATCAATTTTTCATATATTTTATATATTTATATATATGAATATATGAAAAATATATCAAAATGCATGCGGGTACTCAAATGAAAGCTTTTGATGAGTGTAACATCGGAATGAGCTTATATCTTTAAAAATCTCAATAGTTAAGAAGGTACTGTGCCATTTAACAAAATTAAGAAATTCTTTTGATGAGTGTAACATCGGAATGAGCTTATATCTTTAAAAATCTCAATAGTTAAGAAGGTACTGTGCCATTTAACAAAATTAAGAAATTACTTTGTATCTTGTCAACTATTGACATTTTTAAAGATATAAGCTCATCCCGATGTTACACTTATTGAGACCTTTCATTTGAGTACCCACATCAATTTTTCATATATTTCATATATTTATATACATGAATATATGAAAAATATATCAAAATGCATGCGGGTACTCAAATGAAAGCTTTTGATGAGTGTAACATCGGAATGAGCTTATATCTTTAAAAATGTCAATATTTAATAAAGTACAATTTAACAAAATTCATTATTTAATAAAAAAAAATTTTATTTATTTAAAGTTTACAAATCACGGCAGTCACATAGTAACTGCAAGGCTGCTAGTTTAGTTTATATAATTACTATAATTATTTTTTATTTTAAATTCAAGATTTTTTCAAGCGAATACAAATAAAATTCATTTAAAGTTTTAAATTAATATTTTAGGTGTAATTTTATACATTTTTTTTTTTCACTTGTACGTATAAAAAATTAATTACACACAACAAAGTATATAAAATAATAATTAGAAATAATGAAGGTAAAAATATTATTTGCCGACTAGCAAAGAGTTTGCATAGAAATTAGTTAGCTCGCTGTAAATTATCGTGCGCTGCATCCTTGATGAATTTCACAAGAGTTATATCTGGCTTCAGAAATACTAGATATATATGTATATATATTCTTATCTTCCGTGCAAAGCATCTTCTGCATATAAATGTTCCGACGTTTAAAAACTTAGATACCACTCTACTCAAGAGATTCCTCGTCTTACGGAGGCGTAAAATGTGCGTGTGCTTGATAATTAATTCCTCGAGTTTAGAGTTCTAGGTAGGATTCACAAGGCATGCTGCGAACTTCCGAGGATTCATCTTTTAGTACGTCCTATGTTAGCACAATATATTATTATTTATAATATTAATATATTAAATATACGACTTGTTTTTCATAATATACTACAATGTTCATAATATTCTACGTCGCAGTTTATTGCGACATCGGTATATCAACTCTTTCATCATCGATCAAACATCAAACAATAAATACGTCTTAGAAATGAAATGACAATGACTGATGACAAAATATTGTCTTTATTTATAACAATTGCACTATACATTTTTTATACACTAAAAGAAATAATTTATTTAAAAAAAATTATCAATGTTGCAATAAAAATTTTATTTATTCAAAATTTTTAATTATTTTATTTTTTTGCTGAAGAAATAAAATTTTTATTTTTTTTCCAAATAAAAAAAATTTTTTTTTTCAATAAAAAAGACAAGAAAAATTTTGATAAATATTTACAAATGTCAACGATTTTAATTTTTATTTTTTTTTGGCAAAAATTCTATTTAATTTTGATATATTTTTTCTTGAAAAATTTATAAAAAAAATGAACAATTTAAAAAAAATTGAATATCATAATTTTGATAAATCTTACAAATTTTCAAAAAAATTAATAGATTTTTTAGAAAATTGTGATATTCAACTTTTTTTTTTAAATTGTTCGTTTTATTTTGTACTTTTCAAAAAAAAAAAAAGATAAAATAGGAATTTTATCTAAAAACATGAGAGCCAAAATTTTTTCCAACTTTTGAAGGCAAAAAAAGCTATCAAAATCTTTATTTTTTTCTTTCATGACATTTTTTATTATAAATGCGCCTTAAAAACAAGTAGAATAAAAAAAAAGTTAAAAAATGTTAATTTTTTACCTAGTTATGGCTCAAAATAGGGTAAATAATTACCAGAAATTTTTCTAAAGTTGGAAAAAAAATATTGGATAAAAATTCTTAAATTTTTAATATCAAATAATTTTTTTTCATCAAAAAAGTTGTAAAAAAAAATTTTTATTTCTTTAATTCAAAAATAAAATTATTAAAAATTGCCAAATAAATTTTTATTGTAATAAAAATGGGAATTATTTTAAAAAATAAATTTTTTCTCAGTTTAACGAAGCCTGTAATATAAAATTTCGTAAGTCAAATAGCAACTGGCGTTCAATTGACTGGAGATGACTGTATTATTGATGGATTAAAAAGCCGTGCATAAGTGATCTGATTACGTCTTAGGGGCGTCGGCCAACCCTAATGTAATATAATGGCATACATACCACTGAGGTAGACTAGATTGTAATGTACGTGTACACATAGGAAGTAACGGTGGTTTTAAAAGTTATTGGGTTTCACGTGGGGTGATGCGTGCACGCGATTACTGATACCGATGAAAAAAGACGGAGATCCAGGCGAAGTCAAAGGTTTCTCGTCGCGCAAACGAGATAGAGGATAGAGAATAGAGCAGAGGCACTTAGCGACTGTCAGAGCCTCTCCCTCGACCTCTTTCCACTCGGTCTTCTCGGGTTTCAACCTTCCATTAGCCTCATCAACCGTAGCGTAGCAATGGCCGACCAGTATCCGCCATAAGCGCATAGACGTAATTTCCTAATTGAACCGCTGGATGATGTTCCATGCTATGGCGGCTAAAATGTCCGTAAGAGTTATTTTTTTACTCACTTATCCAGATAATTTTTTTTCTGCCGCCTCCTCCTGCTCCTCAGTCCTCCTTGACATCATCAGACACATGGGTGGATTTAATTGTTTTGTTTAATTACTTTTTTTAACGGGCAATTGATCTTAGGGACAACTGGCCCAAATGACTGAGCAAAAGGCCAAAGGAGATAGACGAATTGCCATCTTGGAGGAGGAGGTTGCTAGTCTTAAAATTAATGCTTCCAAGTAAGTATTTTTATTGTGTAATCGTTTTTTTTTTTTTTTTATATATATGGAGTATGCTCGCTGTAATTGTACAATGACTAATTTGTAATTATTTTATTTTATTTAATAAGGGGTGATGGGTAGTGACCTGATCTTTGGAGATTTGGACTTTTCATTATTTGTTCAAATTTTTTTTTAATCAGGATTTTTTTGACCAAATTATGTTTTTTTTTATTTCTCTGAATTGCGACGGCTTGTCAATTTTATATTGACATTCTCAGGCAACCTATGTGTATACAAAATAAAATTTTTTTTTAATTATGTCACGATTCTATACCCTAATTTTTTTTGGGGTAAGGTAAAAGACCCAGTTATTGACAATGGCTTAGTTGATTGACACTTGCAATTATATTATAATTAAAAAAATAAAATGTTCTCAAAAAACAAACTATCTTAAAATTTATAGCTCAATAATTATCTATATTATTAAAAAAAAAAAGAAATGACTTCATATCTTGTGAACTATTGACATTTTTAAAAATATAAGCTCATCCCGATATTACACTCATCGAGACCTTTCATTTGAGTACCCACATCAATTTTTTAAATATATATTATATATTTATATTTATATTATAAATATAGATTTATGAAAAATATGTCAAAAATACAAGTGGGTATACTCAATTGAAAGCTCTTAATGAGTGTAACGTCAAGATGAGGTTACATCTTTAAAAATATCAATAATTAAGAAATGACCTTGTATCTTGTCAACTAAAAATATTTTTGAAGATATAAGCTTATCCCAATGTTATACTCATCGAGACCTTTCATTTGAGTACCTACATCAATTTTTCATATATTTTATATATTTACATATATGTATATATGAAAAAATATCAAAAATGCATGTTGGTACTCAAATGAAAGCTCTTGATGAGTGTAACATCAAGATGAGCTTATATCTTTATAAATGTCAATAGTTAAGAAAGTACAGTAGAATTTAACAAAAGTCATTATTTAAAATAAAATTTCAAGTGTCAATAACTAGGTCTCCTACCTTAATATTGTTAATTTAAACATAAGCTATGAATAATAAATAATGAAAAATATAAATTTCCAAGATAACATAAATAATAAAGGTGGTTGGTGTACTTAATAAGCTAATAAATGTATAATGCTTGATAACATTGCTTTGGTAGCGTCGTGGGTCATGAGATCGCAGCCTTTGAGGAAGAAGCCCTGGCTCTTCGACGGGAGCTCCAGGAAGCGAGGGCAAAAAACGCCGAGAATCAAGAGGCTAAGTGCGTAGAAGCATCATCGATAGCGAGAGCTATCAAGCCTTTATCTTTCGAAACACCCTGTATAACCAGCACCCCCGTGCGTACCAACTTCCACGAGCCGAATAAGAGCTCAAGCTCCATTCCAGCCTCAGCCTCATCTTCTTCCTCGACTTCGACTGTCTCGTCCCCCTCACCTCTGTCCCCCTCCGACTCGTCGAGGAATCTGGACCAGATCGACCAAGACTGGCAGTGGAAGAAGTTCACTGATCCTGATACCGAGCCGCTCGCGGATCCAGCGCCGTTGACCGACGGAAAAACCAAAGAAAAAGAAAAATACTCTGATGGAAATAATTACTGGAAAAACAGAGGCTCTGACGCTTCCATGCGGCCTGATGAAAGAGAAGCCTTTGAGAGACTGCTCCACTTCCACTTTGAAAGAGACTCGGTTCCTGCGAATAATTTCCAACGTTCAGCAGTCGTCAGACGCAAGAGCGACGTCACGAATAATTTCAGAAAAGTGTCGCAGTTTTCCTGCTTCAGAGCCGCTTCTACCAATTCGCTTCCTCTGGAGGACAAAGAAGAGTCTGAAAGGTCAGATAAAAATCAAGAAAATGGTGTTGAGGTTCCGGACGTCGTGGTGGTTCCTGGAAAATCAGTGGTACCTAAAAATTTGTGCTCGACGAGAATCCCGAATTCCAGTGTCCTAAAAGCACCCTCACGCGCCACTTTTACCACCGCCTATATTTAGGTTACGTACGGGGCCACTCAGTATTCAATTCAATATTTATTGTGCCATCACAAACTGGGGCTTCATTGTTTGGGGTTTACTTCTGTACAAACTTCACGTAGGTCCATCATCTGCTCATTTTTCATTTCGCTTGCCTAACTAGTTACACGCTCGACAGCTTTTATAGTTATTGGTTTTATTTTCTAATTTGTATTTAATTAACAATTCTAGGTTAAATTACACGGAAAAATTTGAATTTAATTTTTATTTTAGGCTAGATAAAATTTTATTTGATTTTTTTAAAAGTCGGATCTAAGAATTTTTTATTTTTTTGTTTTATTCAATAATTACTTTTATTAAATTACACTGTAATTTTTTAACTATTGACCTTTTTAAAGATATAAGCTCATCCTGATGTTACACTCATCAAGAGCTTTCATTTGAGTACCCACATGCATTTTGATATATTTTTCATATATACATATATATAAATATATGAAATATATGAAAAATTGATGTGGGTACTCAAATGAAAGGTCTCGATAAGTGTAATGTCAGGATGAACTTATATCTTTAGAAATATCAATAGTTCACAAGATACTAGGCCATTTCTTAATTATTGACATTTTTTAATATATAAGCTCATCCCGATGTTACAATCTTCAAGAGCTTTCATTTAAGTACCCACTTGCATTTTTGATATATTTTTTATAAATATATATTTATAATATATATAAATATATAAAATATATGTGAAATATATGAAAAATTGATGTGGGTATTCAAATGAAAGGTTTCGATGAGTGTAACATCGGGATGAGCTTATATCTTCGAAAATGTCAATAGTTCACAAGATAAAAGGTAATTTCTTAATTATGTATCTAGAGATACAGAATTTTCGAATGCAGTTTAAATTAAATACATTTTTTTTAAATTAAAAAAATTAAATACAATAATTTTTCCGTGTATCTTCACTATCATCACTAATTTCATTAAATTAAATCTCTTTCTTCTAAAATATTTCCTCCATCAACCCTGTCTATAATCAATTCACCTCCTCACTAACATCTAAAACAAATTTAGAACCACGTACTCTCTTTTTTGTAATTTCTAGCCAGCAGCATGGCTTTGCTCTTAACTATTCGCTTAGCTTGCTTCTAAAGAAAATCTTACAAACGTTTCTTTCGACCGATTATTAGACGAGGATTAAGGGAAGAAAGAGAGGAAAAGAAGGTAACCGGAAACGTGATTTATCAGACTGGAGAAACTGGTGGCGGCAATGCGTAAAAAGGTGATCATTTCAACATCAGAGCATCACCATCAACATCTTGATCAGTCAGCAGACGTAAGCTCAGCTCAAAACAACGCTGCTGATAAAGATAACGATGACAACATAGACAATGATGATAGCGAGTCCGGGCATTCTATTTACAGCAACAACGACTCGACAATCAGCAGCAGCGTCAGCATCGGCGGCCCAGTTACAGATCTTTAGAATTAATAAAATATTTTCATACCGAATCGTTATTTTTTAAGAAAATCATCGACTTAATATTTTTTATTTATTTATAAATAATATTAATTAATAATAAGGAGCGCATTTATTTTTAAATTTATTTTTTAGACCAATGATTGCCTCAATCGCACGAAGGTAGTAGTTTTAATATCAATAGAGCCAAATAATTAATTAAATAATGTACATAAATTATCACTTTTTTTAAATAATGTATGATCTAATCAACCTGAATCAACTAAGCTAATTTCAATGATTATTTATTTATTTTTATTTAAATAATTATTAATAATATTAAGTAGTAATTGTAGAAATAATAATGTTAAAAATATTACCTCGTTATTTATCGTCACGAGTATTTGTTTTTATCACTCACTGATGAATACGCATCCGATAAGAATTATATAAAAAATCTTTATTATTTGATAAGCTGGATGCGTATATTATGATTCACTGTGAAATATTTTTTTAATAATTATTTTTCTATATAATTATTTTTAAATGGTAAATATTTACAAGTAGGTCAACCATTTTCATTCTCATTTTTTTGATATATTTTTTTTTTAAAATACATAAAAAAATAAACAATTTAAAAAAAAATTGATTGTCATAATTTTAACAAATATTCCAATTTTTTTCAAAAAAAAAATATATCAAAAAAAGATAAAATAAAAATATCCAAAAACATAAGAGCCAAAATTTTTTCCAACTTTTGAAGGCTAAAAAATTTATCGAAATCTTTAATTTTTTCTTTCACGACATTTTTAATCATAAATTCGTCGTAAAAACAAACAGAATAAAAAATTTGAAATGTTAATTCTTCACTCAGTTATGACCCAAAATAAATTTGACCCGACTTGTAAATAATTACCTTTTAAATTAAAGCTACGTTTTTTTTTTTATAAATTGTTAATCTAGAACTCGAAAAAAAAGAAATTATAAATATAAATATTCGACCTCAATAAACGTGTTAATTGCAGTAAGAATAAATAATACCAAGTGAGCTTATTTAAATGATAGCAATAATTTACACAATTTAAATAGACTTAAATGTGCTCAGCACACGACATTATTCAATATACGTAATACAATTATTGTAACATATTAAAAATTTTTATTAATCATTCGAGCTTTATTTAAATCGCGGCCTTTTTTAATAATTAAAAAATATTTGTAACAAAAAATTCAGCGCAATTTTTATTATAAATATAAAATATTTAATTGGTCAATTTGCTCACTAACAGATAGAGATTGAACGATAAAATAATTTGTTTGATAATAAATAAAAAAGTGCCATTATATAAATAAAAAAATATTCATTGATATATATAATATAATAGTACACATTTGTATAACTTTTAAAACATTTATCGAGTAAATATGATTAAACTCAGCACACGGCTTTAAAATAATAATTACCGAGTGAATTAAATTTTTAAAAATATTATTATTTTATTTACTAGCGAGTACTTAAGCTGTTGTCTTTTCTCTTTAATTTAGATTTGTAAATATTTAGCTCTTCTATTAATACTATATCAATAAATAAACAGAATTTTAATAAATATATACAAATAAAAATAGTTATGTTAATATTTATTAAAATCTGAAAATGTATACTTAATTATTTATATAGACAGAAAAATTTTTCGGTGAGTGTATAAATATAAAACACATAAATATTTTTTTAGTCGTTATCAATAAAGTGGATATCGCTATTACTTGAGTAGACAAAGTAAAGTGTTGTTCTTAAATATGGATCTTTGTTATTTTCTACTCTGTCTCCAATCTTTGTTCTTCTGAAAACTAAAACAAAAATCCAGGGTATAATTTATCAATAATTAATATTTGTAATTTGTAATTATTTATGACACTAAAATTTAAAGACATTTAATAATTTTTTTTTTAAATAAAAAAAAATAATTTTTAAGAGCTTTTAAAAATTATAAATTAAATTTTTTAAAATAATTTTTTACACCTTGTTAATTTTCAAGAAAAATTAAAAAATTATCAAGGGTCTGCTAATTTCAATGTCATAATTATGACTATATTTTTGTTTAGTATTTAATATTTAAAATTATTAATTGTATTAGAACACTTTATATTATTTATTAAAAATATGTCAATGCAATGTACCGGGGTTGACAGGCTGAGTAATAAATTTTTTTATATAATCTTAGCAGAATCTCAGACAATATATCCATGGGTTAAACATTTTATTTTATTTGGTTTTATTATATGATACTCGTAAGCTCGTGGAGAACCACTGAACTCCATGTTGACATAATCGACCCCACGTCGAGACTCTAGTGGTGCGTCGGACTCGATTCTAAGCTGTAGCTGGTTTTACCGGCTACAAGACTCGTCGACGTTTTGCACGTCCTATCTTATATACATTATCTAGAATATTTTTACACTGTTTATTTGAGCTTGTTGGAAATATATTTACGAGCGCTCGTTCAATAAACAAAATTATCATCAAATAACATTTTTTTCATTTTTTTAATGCACTGCAATATCTCTTTAATTTTTCAAATTAATTTTTTTAATGTTAGAAAATTACTTTTTAAATAAATACTAATTTTTTAAATTAAAAAAAAAATTTATCTACAATTTCAAAAATTAATTTATTTTTAATAATTAAATAATAATAAAAATTTTATTATTATTATTTTCTATTTATCTTCTTCATAATATTGCAAACAAAATAATAAAGAAATTGTTATTATTTAACTAAGATTTAAATAACAATGTACTGTTTCTTTCCTGAAGAAACTGACCCGACAAAAGTATTAATGCGAGAAAAGTATTAAAATTAAAGACGACCTTGAACCAACAGGCCCATTCAAGTAAACCATTAAGGAAAAAGGGTTAAACTAAAATAAAACCATTAAATCCTATTAATTTTAACTCGCTTACAATAGAATACTTCTCAGGTGTACTTAAAATCCTTTTATTTATTTTTTATTCCAAAATTACGCTATCAGGGATGAAGAATACTTAAAATTTCGTCTAGAATTCTGGGCTCAGGTTTTCCCCAGTAACAAGTTTTTAAAATCTTCTAAACTTTATGATCTTCTTGAGAGCTGGATCCCATGAAATGCTACATCACTTAAAACCGCAACCATGTACCTAATAGTTAAAAAGATATACAATTATTATTTATTATTAAGAAAAAAATATGATACTTTTAGCAGACAGCTTCCAGCGGCTCTCTTCACTCAAGAAAATTTTTATCGGGCATCATAAATCGATTATGAGTTTATGACAGCGGCATGCATTTTATTTCTTCTCATAAAAACATTTAAATTTTTTCTTTTTTTTCAACTTGTTCATTACCACTCAGGTAATTTAACGCCTTGTAAATATTTTTCCCTTTTCACACTGAAATATTAAATATTACACAGAAAATTTTTCTTCCTAATTATTTTCTTGAGCCAAGAATTTTGTTCTTCAGTCAAGAAATTTTTTTTTCTGTGTATTTAATGAAAATTAAGCTAACCGATATCTAAAAATTTTTATAATTTTTTTTTATAGAAAAAATTACTACAAAAAAATAAAAAAAAAATTGAAAAACTGTAAGTGCAATTTTAAAAAAATATTTTTCTGTTCTAATTTAATTATTGAAAAGAACTAAAAAATTAAAAACGTCGGCTTACTTTAGTATTATAAAAAATTCCATCTTTAGAAGCTTAATTTAAAAAAATTACAAATGCAATTATTTAAAATAATTTTCTAGGCTTAATTTATTATTCTAGAGGAATAAATAAATTATCAAGTGTTTGCTAATTTTAGTTTCATAAAAAAAGAAATAAATAAATATTGAAAAAAAATTAAAAACGTCGGCTAACTTTAGTATTATATTTAACACCATTATACTTTTTGTTTTAAATATTTAGAAAAAGCGTTTCAATTGAATTTAAAAATTCTTGATCAAATAAATTAAAAATTATTGAAAAAAATTTTTTTTTTAATTTATAATGATAAAATTGATATTTAAATTAAAAATCGAGATAATTAAATTTTGATAATAATGTTTGACGAAGCAATAAGTTAAAAATAATCAGATTTTAATTGAACGGTAATTTGCTCGGGAGTTGATTGCCAGTTTTACCAATTACATACATTAAGGGCAATACGTGTGCATATGTGTAATGTAAAACATGGATGAATAATTAAAGTTTAATTTATACCCGTACGTCTCATGCATCAGTGCGTTGCAGTCACATTTTCGACAGAATTATTATTTCACTCGTTTCCGGTTAAATTTTCATTGTGTCGCCGGGAGCACACTCCCAATCATTTATATACACATATATACAAGTACGATCAATATAAATATGAAGAATATATATGTAGCAGCTAGTAGACCGTGGGAGCACGCCCGGGGATATATTAATTGAAACGTGCCTTCGGGAATCCGGCGAGTCATCGCGAGCGAGGTGAAAATTATTAAAATTGACTCGGACGAGTACTCGAGTACTTTTTATATGATGCACTTCACGTGGGGTCTCGCTTATAACTTATTCCAACACGAGTAAGCTCCAAATCGCGGCTAATTTTTCACCCGATCCGCGGACTCATCCACCACCTGCTTTACACCTTTTTACTTTTTGTTTTAATAATTGTTCTATCGCATCCCTTGTAACTGTCAACCGATTAGATGATGATGATGATGATAATGATGATGATGTTGATGTCTTTTTTATAATTTATAATGATATTAAAGTTAATTTCATTATTTTTCTTTTTTTTTTTAAGACAAATTTCTTCCAAAAAATTCCTTTTTTATATTTCTACATCGGAATTTTTTTCGCTATAATTTTTTTGCTAAAAAAATGATCAAATATCTTTAATTTGATTTTAATTGAATGTCAATTTTTATTTCTAATTTTTTTAGCCATAATTTATTTGTGGAAAAATTCTTAAAATTATCAAAAATCTGCTAAATTAATTTATTATGACATAAACAAGTAAAAATTTGATGAATTTACATAAGTTTAAAAAAAAAAAACAAATTATAATTTTTAAAATATGCAGCTGAGAATTACTAAACACTTTTTCGGGCGTTTTAAAATATTTTTATAAACTGTTAGTATAAATAAAAATTTTCGAGGGTGGAAGAAATTTTATTTAATTTATTTAATTGATAAAATATCATTTTCGCATGATTTAATATTTTTATTAATTTAATCGTCCATAAATTGTGTAATATTTACATTGTGTCATATGATTTTTGCATTTGTATTTAATATTCATTTTATTCTGTAATTTTTTAATTTATTTGAATTAAAAATGATTTTATTTAATATTCACTTAAAAAATAATATAAAACTTTTTAAATTTAAATTAGAATTTTTAAATTTCGCGCTGCGCAATTTGAATTAGAAATTTTAAATTCCGCGCTGCGCGCGCCATTTTTTTGGCCAATAAAATCGCGGGCCCCATTTTGGATTTTTTAGTACCTGACTAACTTCGCAGCATCTGACTCAGCGGTTTTGAGTAAGAGAATGGTAGTTAGAAATTTTGCAATTTAATTAAATAAATTTTATTTTTGTAATTATTTTATAAAAAATCATCGGTTTTAGAGATCTAAACAAGAACTTTGACTTAAAATAAAGTAAAAACGTAACAATGACATCAAATATTTACGTCAAACAAAAGAAAGTCAACAAGAGTATGACCAGTACTGACAAGCAGAGTTCTAATCTCAAAAAATATCAGAGAAATGTAAAAGTGAGTCGAAAGTGACTAATTTTCATTTCTAAGTAAAGAGATGAAAAATAGTTTATTAAATATTTAATGATTTTTAGATTTTTTTTCACAAATAAATAAATTATGGCAAAAAAAATGAGAAAAAAAAATTGACAAGTTGAAATTTAAAAAATTAAAAAATGTTCCAATGATAGCTCACTTTAATGTCATGAAAAATTATTTTAGTAGATATTTAATCATTTTTAGATTTTTCGTTGACAAATAAATTATGGCAAAAATATAAAAAAAAAAAAATTGATTTATAGAAATTTTAAATGCAATTTTTTAAAAATAATTTTTTAGAATTTAATTGTTGAATAAAATTAAAAATTGATTAAGTGACAGCTATCTTTAATGATGAAAATAAAGTTAGCCGACATCTAAAAATTTTTATAATTTTTTTTATTAAAAAAATTATTACAAAAAAATTAAAAAAATTTTTTTTTCATTTGTATAAAACTTCAAAAACTATAAGTGCAATTTTTTAAAAATATTTTTTAGTTCCAATTTAATAAATTAAGCAAAATCAAAAATGTCGGCTAACTTTATTAATATTCTTTAATGTCATAAAAGTATTAAATAACTTAACTTTAATATCTTAGTAAAAGGTATTACTAATAATAATAATAATAATGATAATAATAATAATAATAACAATAGCTTATGCTTTTACAGATTCAAAATAATCTCTCGTCAATTTACTTCTGTCGAATAGTATCACCGGTGATTGTATTGTATTGTGTCCGCGTACACAAACAAAAGTTAGCGGGAAGCCTACCTATGATCTATCGAGTTTTACAAGTTTACAATGTTCGTTTGGTCGCTCGCCAGCCGACGTACATTAGTAATGTACTGAATACGCCAGAGTGAGAGGTGAGTCACTGGAATTTATAACCCCGTCTTATCTTAATGCCCCGAAAAATGCATGGGAAATAAAGGACCTAAATTAAAGCATAAAAATATAGTAAGCAGTCATGTCATCATTGTAAAAATATTTGTTTATACTTTGCTCCGTGAACTGGGAAAGATAGTGCTGCAATCTCGACTTTGTACCCAGTAAATAGAGAAGAATCATCGGGAAAGTCGGGGGAGGTCTTGCTCTATTATTTTAACGTTTGGCCGTCGCTTCTGAGCGATCTAGGGGACAGCTCATGAACGTGAGTAACAGTATCTGTGTCGAGGAAAGCGAGATAGCCGACCCCGGGGTTGCAAATCTGGGAAACGCTCTCCGAGGCACGCGTTCCAGGCTCTCATCCGTCTGCAGCCCGTCGAGCTTGATAAAGCACACTCCAATAATTGTTTTTTTTTTTTTTTCTGTATCCTCTCAAGTGTATCGATTTTTTGTCAAAGCTCATATCGTAAGAAAAATTTATTTCGCTGGTAAATTGTTTGTTTATAAATTGGCAGAAGATATTTTATCATTTTTTATTTTTTTTAACGAATAAATCTTCTGGAAAATTATAAAAAGAAATTCTTTACAATTTTTTCCGTGGGATTTTTTTTTCTTATAATTTTGTTATTAAAAAAAAAAAAAATTGGTAATTATTTACAAGTAGGGTTAATTATTTTCATTTTTTTTGAACGAAATTTTTATTTGATTTTGTTGATATATTTTTTTGAAAAAAATACATCAAAAAAATGATGAAAATTAATTTAGCTGACATCTAAAAAGTTTTAGAATTTTTTTTAATGAAAAAATCGTTACGGAAAAATAAAAAAAAATTTTCATTGGTTAGAAACTTGAAAAACTATAAGTACAATTTTTTAAAAATATTTTTTAGGTCTAATTTAATAAATAAAAAATAATTAAAAAATTAAAAACGTCGGCTAACTTTAGTATTATAAAAAAATGAACAATTTTTAAAAAAAGTTGATTATCACAATTTTATTTATTTATTATTTCATTTCAATGCCAAGGCAGTATAGCAAGATGGCAAAAGTATACAAAAAGAGTTATAATAAAGTACACGTAAGTCTAATGAAGATATAAAGTTTAGAAAAAATTAGATATCTATTAGTTTAGAAAATATTAGATATAAAAATTGATTATTTTTTATGAAATATTATTTTCTTAATTTGGAATATAAATTTGAGAAATAAAACAAAGAAAATAAATTTAAGGATAAAAAATTGAGTATTAAAAATTTAAAAAATTTAACAGTTTAACTCAGTGATAAAAAATATACAAATTATAGAAGATGATAATTTGAGATGATCTAGAACAATAAACTTATGTAAACAGAAATGTGAAAAAGAATATAAACGGTTTGAAAATTAGGATTCATTTTCTTCTTTAAAAGTTAGAAATTAAGGTTCATTTTCTCGTTCATGTTTCATGAAGAATTCAAAAGTACTGATTTTAAAAGAATTTAAGCTAAGTGAATTTGTGACTTCAAATGGTAAGTCCCTCCAAATTCGGATCGCAGAAACTACGAAGGAATGTTCAAAAGTAGTAGTTGAGAAATTGGGCATTTTAAAAGACACATTAATTTGTTTAGCAGTAATTCTTTCCGATCTTCTAATATCTGTAGATTCTTCAATGAAGAGACTTCTAAGGAACTTTGGTTCACCTGATTTCAGAAGCTTGTAGATGAAGCACGCTAACGAGTACATTCGTTTAGATTTAACCGTGAGCCAGTTTAATGAGTGCGTGTAGGGAGTGATATGTTCATCTCGTCTTAAATTAAAGATGAATCTGATGGTGTTGTTTATTAGACGTTGAAGTTTGTAGTCTAGCCTTTTGGATAAGTCAATCAAAACTAAGGAACAGTATTCAACAATTGGAATTATAGTAGTCATGACTAGTAGTTTACGTGTTGAAGTAGAGAGTATGTTTCTTCTGTGTTTTAGACAATTCAATGTACCATAAACTTTACGAGTGATGTGAGCTACATGGATATCCCAAGAGAGATTATTTGTAAGGTGTATGCCCAAATGTTTGGTTGAGTTTACATAAGGTATAATATTACCATCAATGATAATTTGAGGCAGATCCCAGTTGTTTAGATTTCTTAGTTTTTTATTGCTCCCAAGTATCATAACTTTAGTTTTACTAAAGTTTACTTCAAGACCAACTTCTTTTGCCCAGTCAACTACCGCATTTCCATCAGACATAAGTTTGTTTGCTGCATCATTCATTTGAGAATGCTTAAAATGAAGATAAGCATATTTGTCGTCGGCAAAGAGTCCATGCTTCGAGTATTGTAGCCGTTTAGTCACATCATTTATAACAATTAGAAACAGGATCGGTCCTAGGATAGATCCTTGAGGAACACCAGAGCTGGTATTGATGAAATTTGATGGAGAGTTGTCCAGTTTTAGCGTTTTAACCAATTTTACAAATTTTCAAAAAAAAATTATTAATTTTTTAGAAAATTGTGATGTTCAACTTTTGTTTGTTTTAATTGTTCGTTTTTTTTATGTACTTTTAAAAAAAAAATATATGAAAAACATCAGAAAAAGATAAAATAGAAATTTTATCCAAAAACACGAGAGCTAAAATTTTTTTCCATTCTTTGAAGGCAAAAAAGCTATCGAAATCTTTATTATTTTCTTTCACAACATTTTTTATCATAAATGCGTCGTAAAAAATTATTTGTAAATAATTAACTAATTTTCTTCATGCGGATTTTTTTTTTATAATTTACTTATTAAAAAAAAAATATAAAATATCTTTTAATTTCAAAATCTTGTAAATTTTTAATTTATTTTTGACACTTGTCTCTGCTGATATAATTTACCTATTTATTTGTCTAGCCACACTGTTTAATTTTTTTCATAGCCAGCATAACTATAGGGGCTTAAATACTTCAAACTAATACTCTAAAGATTTGAAATCTATCGACCCCTTAAAGTAAGCCTGCCCACTAAAATGGATTTTTATTTAATGACACTTTTGTCTGGATCTAGAAACATTTTTCTCTAAGATCTAGACAGATTGTAAAAGCTTATCTCTTGAGATCGCAATTATCCTAGAATTGCTACCTGTTCGGTTCTAACATCAGGGCGCGTGTCAAGACCAGGCCTTGGGTTTTTTTTTTCCGTCTGTCTGCTTACTTTTTGCACGTCAATAATAAACTGGACATTAGTAGCACAAGGTAATATAACTTGCTTCTGCTTAAGGTAGTTGTAGCGTGAAAGGCATTTCAACAGAAAGTTATGAAATTTTTTTTATCGAAAGATAAATATATTAATAATTCACTACCAAAATTTCAGATCAATTGACCGCACTGTTTTCGAGTAATTAATTTTCGAAATCGCATCTTTTAGACGTAGAGGTATAGAGAGATGGTAAAGTTAGTATGAAATCTTCCGTACCACTCGAGTGGGCCAAAGATTTCATACTAACTTTACCATCTCTCTATACCTCTACGTCTAAAAGATGCGATTTCGAAAATTAATTACTCAAAAACGGTGCGGTCAATTCATCAGAAATTTTGGTAGTGAATTATTAATATATTTATCTTTCGATAAAAAAAATTTCATAAATTTCTGTTTAAATGCCTTTCACGCTACAACTACCTTAAATAAGTTGATGAAATTTGTATATTTTTTATCTGTACTGAGAAAACTCAAATACTTTATATTTACGGGGATCAAAGTGTTGCTTGTTCACAAGTTTTGTTTTTTTCTTTTTGTGCTAAATAATTGTCCCTTTTTCACAGGTGATAAGTCGGTATATATATCGACAGTCCATAGGATTTTAGAATATGTAAATTTGAACATGTGTTTCAGTTTAAAGTTTTGTTAAAATAATCGTTTAGATCTTAAGCAGGTCGACTTAAAGTTTTAATCCGGTTTTAAATTTAAATCCCTTTAAAATTTGACAAAATACTTCCATCGGGAGTTTCCCAATTTTTTTTTCAATAATTTTTATTGGATGTTAAATTAAATTTTAATTACTTTTTGGCATTGCTAATTCTAAAAGGGCGGACAGGTAATTTTTGTAAGACCTTCGGGGTGTGTAGAACTAAAAGAGGGGCGGAAAAAAATTTTTTTTTCTTGAAAGCTTTCGGTAATTTTAAAAATAAAATATTTTTATTATAATTGTTCAACTTTTTGCTATAAAAATTAAAAATTTTCCATAGATAGTTTATTAAAAAATTAAGAAAATTATTTAACTTAATTTTTTTCAAGTATTAGTTAAAAAATTTTTTTTTCAAAAATATAAAATCAATTTTTATTAAAATAATTATTTTTCAAATTTTAACTCAATAAATAAATTCAAAATTTTATAATAATTGTTAAATTAATTAAAAATTTTTTTGGAACGAAGTTCCTTACGGCAGGCTTGGAGGGGATAGGGATTTTGCTGCGTGACCGAACTGAAAAAAATGTGTGGAATAAAACCGTTAAATGAGACGTGCGCAGGCGCGACAGTCGCATACACAGACGAGTAGTGTATAATACCTTTCTCTTTCTCCCTCTTTCTTATCGTTCTCTCATCCCTTCTCTTTCTATTACCACTCCACCCCGCCAATGCATAGTATATACACGGAGAGAATTTTATGGTAAATACTATCATCCAGTGTGGCCAGAACGTGCTCTTTTCTTACCCCCACTTTGTAGGCCACTCTCATCTGACTACATTGAAAAGCGGTACAAAGTGGGGGTAAAAAAATCGCACGATCTGGCCACACTGCTATATCATACTTAAATAAAAACTAATCAGCAAAATTTAAGAGAAAAATCAAGAAAATCTACATAAAATTGAGCACGATTTTTTTTGCAATTTAATGTGCCGATTCTACATTAGCCGAAGGAACTTCGTTCCTACCTGGTGTCCCACGACACCACATCATTTTTTTTTTATTACTTTAAAAGATTTTCAATAAAAATTAAAATTTTCCAAATTTTTATTATTAGTATTATTAATTTAATATAATTAATTAATTAATTTAATTATTATAATTATTAAATTATTAAAATTATTAAATTAAATAAATTTTTTTTTTTATTATTTTAAAAGATTTTTAATAAAAATAAAAATTTTCCAAATTTTGACCTTTAAAATAAACTAAACTTATAAATAAAAATCTGAAAGAAAAATTAGAAACAATCTTGTAATACATCTGGTACTTTTGGTATATCACCAGTATACACCTCATATGTAAATAAACTTCCATCCAATCGGATTAATTTTATCAGATGCAATTTGAGGATAAATAAAAGAATATTTAAGCGGTAAACATTAAGGAAAGACACGTGTCTTGTCAGTAAATCGTCAATCTGTTAATATTTTTGTTTGTTTATTTATTATGTATTATGTATTATGTACATGTACAATAATAATACATAATACACGCGGTGGAAGTGGAGGATTGTATCAATCTTAACGATTAACTAGCAATTTATTATTTACAGTAGATTACAGAGTTATATCAATTTATACATCTTTTTTTAGCTACAGGTCTTCGGCAATTGTTTGCTGATTGTCTGATTATTTTAGATACATATTTGATAATAAAATAAGGTGTCGAGACTGCGGCAAGGTGTATGACAGCGACACGATTATGTTGTGACTGCCCAAGTAAAGACTACTCCAAACATTTCTTCTATTTTATTCATAATAAAAGCATACATGGATACATAAAAATATAATAAAGCCTCGGATAGAGTAGAGAGGAGCTAGAGAAGCTACTAAATAATCCTCGGGGTTTTAAATATTATTTTATATATAGTAAATGTGTATGTAGAAAAAATAATATACCTGGTGCCCACATGGGTGGCCCGAGGTTCGCCACTTCGTATATATTAACACCGATGATAACTCGGCATACATAAAAGACTAAGGTTTATTTTAATATTGAATTGTTAGTTGTAGTTGGGAAAAGAAAAAAAAAGTTGAATAAAAAATAATAGAGGAGAATAAAAGTACTATACAGTTTATAAGTATCTAAGAGTAGTATAGGAGGGAAAAACAAAGAGAAGAAATATAGTTGTAGTATATATATTTGAGTCAAGCACCGCCGAGCGGAAAAGTATTTAATTAGTGGATTTTGTTTTATTTTTTATTGTCTTTTATTATGTTTTTATCTGTTTTATTTTTCAATTGGTGATATCAAACAATAAACGGCCCCATAAAATTTTAACGAAAAAAAAAACTCTCTGACACGCTTGACACCAAAACTGAGTAGAGAGAATATTTAAATAAAATAAGTAATTGTGGGAAAAAAAATGTTTTAATATTTATGAAAAATAAATATGAATTTTTTGTATTGGAAAAAGAATAAACGTGACCTACTGAGAGTAAATTCACCTGATTTGTTAAAATTAAAAATCTAGACTTTTGGCGTTAAATACACATTTTTTTAGTCGAGAGTGTGACTTAGGCTAAATAAAGAAACACGAGGTTTAAAACAACAAAATCACCATATATTTATTTTTAGACGAGCGAAAACTCGACGGGTTATATATATATATATATATATATATATAAGCACTCTATCACGACAGGTACCTCGTATCTTTCTGTATTTTCACTGGTATGCTTTTTGAGAACAGCCTTTCTGACAAGTGAGGTGTCGAGATGTTTTTATAGGGCACGTCAGCTTTAAATTATTTAGCAATTCTCGTACATATCGTACATGTGACATATTCTCAAGGATGAATCTCTATTATTCATTTTCCTTTAAATATTTTCTTTCCTTAATCCCCGGTTATTTTTTCATAAAATATTTTACATTACAATCGATTGCTTTCTATAAATTCTAGTCATAAAAGAAGTCTCAATTTTTTTTTAAATATGTTTTTGGGATTTTGAATTTGAACAGAATTTTATTTATAAATTTTTGTAATAAAAAATTAAATTCAAAATTTCTTATTTTAAAAAAATTAATTAAAAATTTTGTTATCAAATATTTAATTACTAAATTTTTATACTAAAAAAATAGACTTGTAAATTTTTAAAATTAAATTTTAAGCTTAATTTATTTAAAAAAAAAAAAATTATAAAATTAAATTAAAATGAATTGTTTTTGAATGAATGAATTCAAAACATTTAAAATATCTCATAACTAATTTATCAAACTGAAATTCGGATCTTTTTGGCAGAGTTAATACCAGAGCTTCGGGTGATAATTTTGTAGATGGTAGATTCATTTCCGGGCTTCTCGGTTTTACGGCATGTCCGGTTTCACCGTTTGCTCGGTTCAATTACCTCGCGTTATATATATCGGCTCTAGGTTTAAATAAAAAAAGATAAAAAGGTATGCGTCATATAGGTGGTATTTGCAGTAGCTTTTTCATTGTACTCCCCACCATACCAGCGTACACCTATCCACACATTTTTTAAATTGCCTCAACTCTTTTTTTTTTTTTTTCTCTATTCTCTGTTATTTTGTTTGTTCTCTCTATAAAATACTCGAGCCTTGTTTTATAAATATTTGTAACACCGCTCAAAAATAAAGTAATGCAAAAAGAAATATTTACAATAGAGTAACCGTGAGATTACAATCTAACGTAAAATGTTAATAACCGCATTTACTTACATTAATACTTTCATATGTATGTATGTAGTGTATAAGCCGAAGAGCTAAGAATTTATTGAGTATGACAAGCTGGTAAATATTTTAAGAAAGCATTGACGAATTATAAATATATATACGTTTAATGGTATTATAATTTGTGTGTCTATAGTATTTGTACGGATATGTGTACATGTATATGTATACATTCTACAATAATCTGTAATGTGTATTAGAATTGGCATCAGCACGGTGGCAAACTACGGATAACTTGTATGAGTGTTTGTTCAAGTATATACTATTTGAGAGCATCTAGAGTGTCGGTAAACAATTGATTATTTACAGATAAAGATCTAGTCGATTTAAACATTTGTTCTAATATTAACAATCCTCATTAAATATATATTTATATATATAATTTAATTTATCCTGTTTTACCTTTAATTAATCAGTGTTTATTATTTTTTTTTCTAAAATTTACCAAAGTTTGTTTAAATATTATCAAACAATTTCACTTTTCATTTTTAACTGACATTTAAATTTAAAAAAAATTTAATTTTTTTTTTTTTATTTTTACAAAGAAAAAAATAAATTCTTACTATTTTTAATAATTCTGACATTGAAATTTTTAAAAATATTATTCTTAGTAATTATTATTATTATTTAGAAACAAAAAAATTTTTTTAAAGAAAGAAAATTATTAAAAAAAACAATAATTAAATTTCTATTGATTTCAATATAAACAGAAAACAATAAATAATTAAATAATATTACTGATATTAAAATTATAAAAAAATTAATTCAAATTCTCAAAACTTTCCTATTAGCATAATTACCCAAGACCTTTACACAATAACTTTCTTATCAACGAACAAAATAACATAAAGACAAACTAGAACCTTCAATAAAATATGAAAAATAATTTAGCATATTTAATAATTTCAAGAATTTCATAACAAATAAATTATGGCAAAAAAAAAGTTAGAAAAAAAAATTGAAATGCAATTTTTTAAAAATAATTTTTTTGTTAAATAATATTAAAAAATTGGCAAGTGACTGTTAACTTTAATATCATCCATAAAATTCCAACTGCACCACAAACTTAGCTTAAAATATTTATATTATTTATTATTTTATCCATAAATATATTACATATTAGCTAATATGACTGCAAGTAATATAAATAAATAATCAAGGGCACTGACCTTTTTATTTTTATTTATTATCAGGTATCTTATTGAGTGTAATCTCCTCGACGGCCGATGAGTGTCGATGCACGATACTTCTGTGAAATAATAATCCGTGTGTACAATAATCTCCAAGGAATGCAATTAAAAATAAAAATTAAAACTTGCCTTGCCTGAGTCTCTGCTTGCTGTCAATTTCTGGTGAGTAAAATTCATAAATTATTAATAATACCAAAGTTAGCCGACATTTTCAATTATTTTTTATTAATTAAATAACAACTAAAAAATATTTAAAAAAAATTGCACTGATAGTTTTTCAAGTTTTTTATTTTCATGTTTTTGTAATAATTTTTCAAAAAAAAAAAAATTTAGATGTCGGCTAACTTAATTTTCATAAATTATTATTTTAATAATAAAAAAAATTACACTTGCAAAACTAAACTCGCGTTAGAAAAAAAAAAAAAAAAAACATTGAATAGAATAATAAAAACCAAAACATGTAATTATTACTGATAGTTTTGATAGTTGACATTTGAAATAGCAGCACAGAGTTGAGGTTGGTTGTCACGAGTCACCAGTATAGTACAGCGATGAGAGACGGCGTCCCGCGAAAATTACGCAAGCAAGCGCGTTAGTCGGCAGTCCATTCGCGAGGGTCTTCCGCGGATTCGCGTGTTGCGCGCGCAGTTTCCCGGTTGCGAGGCGTGACATCTCCAAGCCTGGCACTTCCTCGGCATCGACTGGCGCTCTTTAGGTCATACGGGAGACTCTTTCTTCTGATTGGCTCTCTGAGCACTCTGGGGTGTGTTTCCGAGTCAGCCGGAGCGCCCGGCTGGAGGGGAGTATTTGAACAAGACCCGGCAGCTCTTGAGCGCCAGAGTACACTCGCTTACCGGCATCCATCCACACTACACAGTGAGAGAGTGAGACGACAGCGAGCTCGACAAACACCACGGTGTTACGCAGTGTATTAGACATATACATATATATATATATATATACATACATATAGGCACACATACTTACATAGTTTGGTTTAGTTGTTGTTAGAACAACAATTACCCCTATCGCAGCGTCATCGAGTGCTGTGCAGACAAAATTGTTCGGTTCGGGGTTACCCAGACAGTTTATCGTTTGTTTTTCCCAGTTACGAGCCGTGAGTGCTTTTTATTTTATTAGTTGTGACTAATAATTGTTTTTTTCGACTTATTATAAAATTCATAACAAGTTTATGAAGAAAAAAAATTTTTTTTTCATGTTCAAGTGCGGTAATTTTATTCAGACTTGCAGTGAAAATGATTCCAGTGAAAAACATCACTAAAAAATAAAAAAAATTTACATTGATAAAAAAAAAAATTTTGTTAAAGACATTTAATTATTGTGAATATTTAAAAACTATTTTGAGTTTAAAAAAAAATTATTCAGGCTTAAATTACAGTCAAAAAATAAAAATAAAATTTTTTATTAATAAAAAAAAAAAAAAAAAGTAAATATTTGTTGAAGACATTTCATTATTTTTAATATTGAAAAACTTTATTTTTAGTGTAAAAAAAATTTATTTAGACTTAAATTACAGTGAAAATGATTTTTCTAATGAAAAACATTACTAAAAAATTAAAATAAAAATTTATATTAATAAAAAAAAATTTGTTAAAGACATTTAATTATTTTGAATACTTTAAAAACTTTATTTTTTATTTTTTTTCATGTCCAAGTGCGATAATTTTATTCAGACTTGAATTACAGTGAAAAATGATTATTCTAGTGAAAAATCTCACTAAATAAAAAAAGAAAAAATTAAAGTATTTATTAACTAATAATAAAATAAAATAAATATTTATTGAAGACATTTAATTATATTTAGTGTAAAAAAAATAGACAAAAAAATCTAACCTAAAATTAAAGGAGCAGTGGAGTGTAAAAAGTGACCGATGGTGTAGCTTAAAAATCACCCCCTTAATTGTCACCTAAAAAGTTATCTCTATGACAATGCTTCAGTCGCAAAAACTGTACAGCGAGGCCGGGGGCCTCGGAAACGCCATGACAAGCGCTACCATGTCAAGCATGGGGAGCATGGCGCCAACGTACAGTTCTATAAACTCAATGGGTTGCGTGTCTATGGGCATGACCATGGGAGTGGGCCCTAGCTGCAGTCCCCAGGGCGCCAGCGGGTTCAACATGAGCACGATGAGTCCCATGGGAATGGCCTCAATGGGCGGCGGCGGAATGGGAGGCTACGGAAGCGCCGCAATGGGCGGCGGAGGCGCCTGTATGACTCCCGTCGGCTACGTCGGCGGAACTCCGTCTTCCCGAGACCCGCTCTCGCTCGCCGAGCCAGACTCTCCGAACTCCGCGCTCCAACGGGCGAGAAATGACAAGTCCTACCGGAGGAATTACACCCACGCGAAGCCGCCGTACTCCTACATCAGCCTCATCACCATGGCGATACAAAATGCACCCTCAAAGATGCTTACTCTCGCAGAAATCTATCAGTTTATCATGGACCTCTTTCCGTTCTACAGAACGAACCAGCAGCGCTGGCAAAATTCTATTAGGCATTCGCTGAGCTTCAATGATTGCTTTGTAAAGGTTGCTAGAACTCCCGACAAGCCTGGCAAGGGTTCCTTCTGGACCCTGCACCCAGAGAGCGGAAATATGTTTGAGAATGGCTGCTACTTGCGTCGGCAGAAGCGGTTCAAGGATGAGAAGAAGGAGCAAGCTCGCCAGACCACCAAACACCCAGGACATCCTCATCATTCTTCAGGTGGACACACTAGTCCCTCTTCTCATGAACTTGGAGGACATCCAGGTAAAAAATCATCATCTCTGCATCACACAGTGACTCACCAACCTGATGATAAGGATCTCCATTCTTTGGTGTCTTCGCACCATCACCACGCGACGGGACTCCACCAACACCACGGCGGAGGAATTAAAAGCGACGCTAATGACATTGGTGGCTTGCTAGGTCCAGACTTAGGCGCTACTCATGATGAATTAGCAGCCATGGTCGGTCGTAGCCTTCATCCTCATCTTCTGAGCGACCCTTCGGCTCTCCACCACGGAATGGCCAGTAGCTTAAAGCAGGAGCCGCCTTATACTGCTGCGAACCACCCGTTCAGCATCACCAGGTTGCTTCCTCCTTCGGAACCCGCGACAACCTCGCCTGGGGCTCAGGATAGAAAGCACCCGGACTTGAAGATGTACGAGCAGCTTCACCAGAGCTACGCGAATTACGGCTCGCCGCATCATCATCCCCATTCTGGCCCTCCGACTCATCATCACCACAATGGTATGCATGGTGGCAACTCTGTTGCTACCATGCACAATATGTCCAATCATCATCAGGATTATTATCAGCCTCCGTTGTATCATCATGCGAGCAGTGTTTCTAGCAGCAGTGTACCTCCTAGTGTCTCTTCTTCAGCCGCCGGTGGGTTGTGACATCACGCCACCCATCCGTATGCCCTCGCCTGAGTCGCCGTCGCTGCGGCTCATCACGCCGACGAGATCTCCAGGTCTCAGATTGCTAGAGGACCTGAGAGGGTTCTGAGTCACAATCAGGCTCTTCAGCAACATAGCTGGCATGTTATTGCGGGTGTAGAGGACGATGACGAGGACGAGATGGAGCACGGAGGGTCTTACTCTGAAGACGTTTCGACTTAATTTTTTTAAATTTAAGGATATTGTATACTAATAAGGTTATTAGGTAATTTAAAATGTTTTTCACTTGGTAATTTAAACGCGACTGAGCAACTTGTCTAAGGTTGGTTTTTATGCTTGTGATTTATATTGTAATACTGGTATCGAGGACGGTTTTAGTACTGGTCGTTGTACTCTATTATTGGTGGAAGAATAGTTTATTTAATTATTTTTTTTTTGAAAAATTTCAAAGCTTGGAAATATTGTAAAAAAAAAATTTATAATTAATTATTAACAATCTGCTTGAAATTTGGTTTTTTAAATAAATAATAATTAATTAAATTTTTACAGAAAAAAAAAAATTAATTTGAATCAAGAAAAAAATTCTTGAATCAAGTAAAATTATTTTGAAGAATTTTATTGACTTGATTCATGTAAAATTTACTTAAACCAAGAAAAATTATTTAGTTTAAGAATTTTTTAATTCAAACCAAGAAAATTAAACTTTTCAAAATTATTTTGAAAATTAAATTTTTAAAAAGTATTTGTTTGATTCAAGTTAATTATTTTTTTTTGAAAAATTTCAAGTAAAATTTGGAATTATTGTAAAAAAAATTTATTATTAATTATTATGGGCACAATCTGCTTGAAATCTGGTTTTTCAAATAAAAAATAATTAATTAAATTTGTACTCAGAAAAAAAAATTAATTTGAATCAAGTAAAATTTACTTAAATCAAGAAAAATTTCTTAGTTTAAGAATTTTTTAATTTAAACTAAGAAAATTAAACTTTTGAAAATAATTATTGAAAATTAAATTTTTCAAAATTATTTGCTTGATTCAAATTAATTTTCTGTGTAATTGTGTAAAACTCGGAAAATTAATTCAATTTTAGATAATATTTGTATTCACAGTATACATTCATTTGAGTACTATAAAACTTGTCGTCGCTTGTGATACCGATATCTAATTTCGAGATTGCCCGAGATATCGCGAGAGGCTAGCGTTTTATGATATCTCGGTTTTATAAACTTACATAAAATTAATATAATTAAAATTACAATTAAAATTGTTTTTCATTGTAAAAACTATAAAACCGATTTAAGCTTAATAAAATTAATTTAGCCTCAACAGCTTACGAATTTACTTTCCGTCCGGATATTTGATTGCCTCGGAGTAAATAAAAAAAAAAATTAATAAATATTTATAAAAATTATAAATATGCTATCGGTGCTCGAAACTAAACGGCCAGTAAGGAAAAACGATTAGCGAAAATTGTGATATGCTCGCGAGAAAAATGAATAACAATTATAAAATATTATATTATATAAATATAAATGAAAATATTAAACGGTAAACGTAATAATTAAAAATACCAACGATTTATTTAAAAATAAAATTGTTCTCTCGAAAACACATGTCCAGTGTTTTTTTTTGTATGATAATGTAGATAGTCGCACAACGTAACGTGTATCATGTACATTATTATTGTATGTTAAAAAGAGTTCTATATAAATATATATAAATATAAATATAAAATATAAATATATAAATAGAACTATATAAATGAATATATTAATATTAAATAAATTTAAATATAAATTAAATTACAAGTATATTAGACGCAAATACCTAAGCATACGCATCTCGTGTCCTTGTGTACTACCGCGGTGTCGCGACTCTCGATCTCAATGTAAAAATAATTAATAAATTAATTAGTAAACTAAGTAAATAATGTTATTGATAATCGAGTGAAGGAGTCGTGCCGCTGCGTACTTTTATGTTGGTAAGAAAATAATAATTGTAAATATAATTAATAGTTGCATACCGACTAAGAGGCCATCGTCATTATCATTGTCACTTATTTTTACTTTTATTATTATTATAATTATTGATTATTATTATTTAGTATAATTTTTATTTTAAGTATTAATGTTTTGATTCTCCAATAGAATTTTCTGATAGTCTCCTTTAAGACCTTCCATTGCTAATAATTGTGTAATTAATTTAAATTTACGACGATTAACAATGCCACTAAGGAGATGTACATGTTTCAATAAATTTACGTATTTCTACGAACCAAGGTGATTTTATTATTGTTTATTTAATTAAAACTCAACCTTCTTGTAGTTTGTAGTTATATTTATTTTAATTAAGTATTAAATCCTTTAAATTATTTTAAATATACTTATAGGTGTTTATTAGATTTTTTTTTTGGTTGTGAGGAAAAAGTTTGAGTAGAACGAGAGCAGAGGAATGAAAGTTAACAAGTGAATGATCCTGGTACTATTTCCGTGAATTATTGGATATGATACACAGGTACACTGCTGAGAGCCACTACAAAGCTGTGTATTTCGCCAATATTTGACTAAATCATGAACAATGTTTGATTGTACACACTACAACTACACACTCGTCGATCGTGGACGTCATACGTGCAAGCGGGAGTTGCGCCGCGACGGAGCACCGTAGACGCTCATCCACTGCTAGCTATGAGAGCAAGCGTGCCAGCACCCTCACCCACGGACTTTCTGTTCTGCTATCGGGTCCTCTTCTGTTGTCACTATTGGACTTTACTTTTGGCTTCTGCGTTACTTTAGATATTTTTTTATTGATAAAAATTTTTTTTTTTATTGTTACTTTGGGTCTTTTTTTAGTGGCTTTTATCTTAAAAATTGATTTTTAATTTTCTTAAAAGGATTTTGGGAATATAATAGAAAATTCAATTTTTATAAATTAAAATTTAATTAATTTTTTATTTTTAAGAATTATTAATTTTTGAATGAAAAGTTTTAAGGCAGGAAATTAAAAATTAATTTGTTTTTATTACAAATAAAAAAAAAAATTCTAAAGAATTAACAATTTATAAGATAATTTTCACATTTTACATAAAAACAATTTTTTTTTTTTAATTATAAAAATAAATTCAAAATAAAAAAAATTAAAAGTCAATCTATTTAAATTAAAATAAATTTTTCTTTTTAAAAATTAATTTTTTTTCTAAATAATTATTTTTTAAAGAAAAATTTCCATGCATAAAATTAATTTTCAAATAAAAATCCACCAGATAATTTCAAAGTTTATAAAACAATTTTTTTAAAAATTCTAATAATTAATTAAAAATCAAAACTAAGCTCTAAAAAATTTCCAGCACTTAATTGAAAGACCATTTAAAGTTAGCATATTTTGTACTAACGATAAAGTCCAAATTTGCATAAGAATATTATAATTTATTCAAATAAGTAATTTATTCCATCTTCTAATTCATACATCAGGTAATATAATTGCACATAATCTCCATCGGCATGTTCTGTTCTTCTCAAAAGTATTGAGATATATATATTTGTTCTGATTCGCCGTCTCGTACGAAATACGTAATACATTCTATACTATTACACGTCTAGCTATACTAATATAATGTGTACCTTGTAAATTCAGAGGGACGACAAACTTGACGGACTTTAGTTAGCATTACTCAATGTTATATATATATATATATATAAATATATCCGAGATACAGACTACGTATTATATGAGGCACCATTCTAGGATATATGATATATATGATATAGGGAGCTCGTTTACATTGAATCGTGCTAGGCGTGGACCTTGGGTTTACTTAGGTGCGGCGAGAAATTGAAATTTTCGTTAAGGGATTACGTGGCGAGCGAGAGACAAAATATAAGGTCACGTCTGTTAATCGCGCTGTAATCCTCTCCTTAATGGGACTGTACTGTTAGTGTATGGTCCTAGTCTGCTCCTTCTCATCTCCCAGATCCAAAGATGTACACGTTCATCCAACAGACAAGTAATTTTGTGATGCTCCATACATATTTAGTCCGACTAATTTTTTTATTCCTTCTTATACATAATGTAATATAAATGAAGAAATGATACAAGTTTCTCAGCATCCTAGACCGGGACCAAACTCTTCCTCGAAGAGCGACTAGACTCTATATCTACTGAGAGCTCAGAGCTGATGTTTCAACATTTACAACAGAATGTCTCGCGGGCGTCTTAATAATTTACAGCTCTTCGCTAGTATATAGTGTCAGTTAAAGAACAAGAAATCCCGTTGAAATGTTGAGTTTACCTAAACTAAAAAGGTTGAGTGCTCCTTCTCTCTCTTCTCTCTTCAGACGACTCATTTTGACTTGCTGTACATTTAATTATTAAATTTTTAATATTTTTACATATCATTATAACTTTTACAGCACTATTCTTTCCTTAGTCTTTTTGTTCAACTCAGTAAGCACTAAATAGGACATTGTTTTTAAAAGATTTTTAGGTTTAAGCGGAATTATTTTAGTTTGGTGGTTTGCAAGTGTAATTTTAAATTAAAAAAGGTAGAGGAAATTATTTGAAAAAATTTTGTTTTGGAAACAATCAAGAAAATTAATGATTAATTAATTAATTACTTAGTTTTAATGTTAAGAATTTTTTTTTCAATTTATAAACATATTATAGAGCTCTTTTTATTTATAAAATACAAATTTTTCCATATTTGGTAATTAAATTTATTTGACTCAAAAATTTATTTTTATAATTCAAGAAAATCAAATTTTACAAAATTATCTTGAATAAATTTTTAGATGAAGATTTAAAGTTCTTCAATTTACTTTCTGAATTTCTACAAACTTATCAATAATCATCGAAAATATTATTGAAATTATCAAACATCTGAAAATTTTCATTATTACAACTAAATCTATATTATTAAGAGAATAAGCAAAATTTTATGGCCAGGAGTTGACCTGGAGTTGTGCCTTTTCATGGTTTCATATCATTCTCACCAAAAGTTCATTTATGATAAGTATTTAGGCTGCATTCGAAAATGCTCTATCTCTATTAGATACATAATCAAGAAATGACCATGTATCTCGTGAACTATTGAAATTTTAAAAGATATAAGCTCATCCCGATGTTACACTCATCAAGACCTTCCATTTGAGTACCCACTTGCATTTTTGATATATATAAATATATAAACATATAAAAAATTGATGTGGGTACTCAAATGAAAGCTCTTGATGAGTGTAACATCGGGATGAGCTTATATCTATAAAAATGCCAATATTTAAGAAAGTACAGTGCAATTTTACATAATTAAAAAACGACCTTGTATCTTGAGAACTATGGACATTTTTAAAGATATAAGCTCAACCCGACATTACACTCATCGAGACCTTTTATTTGAATACCCACATCGATTTTTCATATATTTATATATATTATATATATATGTATATATGAAAAATATATCAAAAATGCATGTGGGTACTCAAATGAAAGCTCTTGATGAGAGTAACATCAGAATGAGCTTATATCTTTAAAAACATCAATAGTTAAAAAAGTACAATGCAATTTAACAAAAGTAATTATTTAATAAAGCAAAATTTCATTTATTAGTGCCTGCAAAGTTGCTAGTTATTATTAAAACAAATTCCTCATCCAAAAACTAAAAAAAAAAAATTACAAGTACAAATTCTTAAAAATATTTATTATAAATTCCAAAAAATTAGACTGCCAATTTCAACATCGTATTTCCTCTATAAAAATATTTTTTTACTCTGACAATGAGACTCAATAAGAATCATCTCCACATTTACTTATCTTGCCTTCACTCTTACATACATACATTATCTGTCTTGTTCCTTAAATTCCCGAGTTCCTCAACTAAACACCAGTACAGTACAGCCGAGTAAGTTCTCTCTTTAGGTCTTTATCTCCCTCTGTTTCTGTTTTGGTCTTTATCTCGCTCGTGATTATTGTATGGCTCGGTGGTGGTGCTGGTGATGGAAGAAGTTGCCGCGCATAGCAGCGACTATGCGTTGCCATCGCTACGCGGCGGGTGGCGGGTATCAGCTCGTCCGCTGGTTGGCCGGGTAGCTGGTATCGCTCCTATCCTCGTCGCCCGCCACGTCCGCGATCAACAGCAAAGAGAGAAGAGAGAAGAGGTGTACGGCGTACCGTTTCTCGTCGAGATATTGACGCGGTACGGCAACTAAACCTGAAGCGGTACGCGTGGAACACCACTACAGCCTTGCATTATACTCCACTCACTCCTATACTCCTATACACACTCCGCCGAGTATAAACGCGAGCAAGAGGAGGAGGAGGAGGATGGAGAATGTGCTTTACCGTCTGTCTAGCACGCAGAATCGTTCAACATGGCCGATACTCCTATCCTCTCTCGACTCAACTGACTGGTATTATATGTATGTATGTCTATGTTGGGTATGGTAACGGCACATAGACACCGAGAGCCTCTACTCTACGTGCACTCATACGTGTGTACTCCTCAGTACTCCGGAGGTTACGATTTGCGTGTGTATTTGGTTACCAGTTTGAGTTTTAGTATTATAACGAGTAACGAGGAGTTGAGTATAAGATGTTAGATCCTCTCGCATGTATTGGTACTGGTACTGTTGCATGTGCATGTAATGGTCTAGTACCGAGGCTTGCGCACAGCACACGCTCATCATATATAACATTACTTCAGTACGCTAAGAAATTAACAACTTCTCTTTCCTTCTGTGTCTACCTTTTGTGAAAAGACACTTTGTATAATTAGTTTATCGTTATAATTTGAATCTTGTTAGATTTTTTTACTGAAATAAACAGCTAAAGTCTGGAGAATTATTTTTATGATGAGAATAAACCTTATTTTTTAATTAAAAAAATTAATTCTATTAAAGATTATCTTATTTTTTTTGGGAATTTTTCAGTTAAAAATTATCAATTTTTATTTTATTAAAAATTAATATCAATGATTGGTTCGTTTTTATTTATTGTAATTTAAATTTTGTTAGATTTTTTACTGAAATAAACAGCTAAAGTCTGAAGAATTATTTTTATGCTGAGAAAAAGCTCTTCTGAAATATTTTTTTAATCAGAGAAAATTAATTCTATTAAGGATTTTTTTTGGGAATTTTTAGTTAGAAAATATAAATTTTTATTTTATTAAAAATTAATATGTATGATTAATTTGTTTTTATTTATTATAATTTAAATCTTGTTAGATTTTTTACTGAAACAAACAGCTAAGGTCTGAAGAAAAATTTTGATGATAAATTTTCAATTAAGAAAATTTTTTCTTTCAATAAAATTCCACTTTTACCGTTAAAAAATTTTTGAAATATTTTTTTTTAATCAAGGGAGTCAATTTTATTAATTTAAAAAGAATTTTTAGAAACTCTTTTTTTATTAAAATAAAAATAAAAAATTCTTACTGAAAATTGTATATTTAAATATTGATAGAAAGCAATGACTGAAAATAAACATATTTAGCTGGTTATTTTTTTATCAACTTGTCACTCTGGATTTACCCAGCAACAAATAGGGAGGCTGTGCGTTTGATCCTATTAGAATAATAATAAAGTATAATTGGGCACGGAGCTTAGAAACACCCATATAAGACTATCAAATCAGATATGTTTCTCTAATAGACAGTAGAGACCAGAGAAGCAACATGTGCGGAGTTCTGATCCGTCACACCTGATCGGCGACCCTTGAGCTCATTTCTACGCTCTGCGAATTAAATCCGCTTGTCATCTATGCACATGCTCCCGTTTAGTTTTTTAATTTATCCGGACAGTTAATCCGGAAGACACCTAAGAACAAAAAAATGCCAAAATTCCTTATTTTTGCAGTTGAATAATTTTTTTTTTAATTTTTCTTACAATTTTAAAAAGCAAAAAATTTTTAGTCAAAAGTAAATTTATAAATTTTTTTTTTATTAATAATAATAAAATTACAGATTTAATTTTCCGGCTTTAATTGTTTAATAAAAAAAAAATATTTAATTAACAAAAAAATAAAAATCACTGTTAATAATAGTTGAGATTTTTTAAAGCTGTAAAATCCAGCTTCTAGATCCCCTATATATCCTCAGTACAGAGTACAGAGTATATAGTACAGAGTGGGTGGATGCATCATGAAACTGGACGTTGGTCACAAATCCACCCGGCGAGGACTGCGGCACGTCGCTCGAATTGAGGGTAAAGAGCGTTATGCCTTCGACAAACACATGACAGACTTATATATCTTTATTGTTATTTATTTATTTATTTACAATCACAGCTCCAATTACCGAGTCGATAATGACTATTAGTGACAGATATATAAGAACCTTTCAAATAAACTCCCCCTGGCTCACGCTGTGAATTAATAAAACAATTTTCAGTAAAAAATCCACGAGTTTTTTATTTATCTGAGTAAACATCTGATGTGGGCATGAAACAATGAAAAAAAAAAAAAAATTGCGCAGGCGTTTCAGCAGGAGCTTTGTGCGTGTGGTGGATGGACTCGCCATCTTCGTCCGCCCACTCAATCAAATGAATATATCAGTCCACCCGGGTCGTATCGGGGAATATAGAGTATCTAGGGTGTGTTACGCCGAACACCAGGGATAAGAGTAAGAGAGAGGAGCTAAAGTCGCCATAAAGGTGGAGCACACACGTATCGAAGAGCTTAAATATGCGGTTACACCGGAGACAGGATGAGGACAGTATAATTAATCACCGTCATCTATCACCGCTTTGACACACGGTCAACCCGCTGGAATAATGGATCCGCCGGTTAGCAAACTTCCAACGCACAGCGCTAAGTTTATCAATAAAGAACACTCGGACACTTAACTTTCAACAGTATACAACCTACGGCGACATGTTTTCTTTTTTCGTTTTTTTTTTTTTTTTTTTTTCAGGTCCCTGAGTTTGCAAAAAGTCTCTAACTTGGTGTATGTTTGCTGAAAGTTTGTTGGTCGAAATTTCTTTAATCAATTAGTTTGGGTTCAATTTATAAATAATTGTTGCTTTGGAAAACGATGGATCATTGTAAATCAGAAGTTTTTTTTATATTCTCACCGTTAGTCAATTTATTATAAGTATTTAGACTGCATTCGAAAATACTCTATCTCTGGATACATAATTAAAAAATGACCTTGTATCTTGTGAACTATTGACATTTTTAAAGATATAAGCTCATTCCGATGTTACACTCATCAAGACCTTTCATTTGAGTATCCACATCAATTTTTCATATATTTTATATATTTATATATATGAATATATGAAAAATATATGAAAATGCATGTGGGTACTCAAATGAAAGCTCTTGATCAGTGGAACATCGGGATGAGCTTATATCTTTAAAAACGTCAATAATTAAGAAAGAACAGTGCGATTTAGCATAATTAAGAAATAACCTTGTATCTCGGGAACTATTGACATTTTTAAAGATATAAGCTCACTCTGACATTACACTCATCGAGAGACCTTTCATTTGAGTACCCACATCAATTTTTCATATATTTTATATATTTATATGTATGTATATATGAAAAATATATCAAAAATGCATGTGGGTATTCAAATGGAAGCTTTTGATAAGTGTAACATCAGGATGAGCTTATATCTTTAAAAATGTCAATATTTAAAAAATTACAGTGCAATTTTATTTATTTATAGTTGACAAGTCACATAATTTTTAAATTAAACAGAAAAATTTATTAAAAGTAAATTAAACTTGAATTCAAAAGAACAAAATATCAAAAATTTCAATTTTTCGTTCTAACAATTTATTTTTTTAAAAAACTTAATCATTCTTTATTAAAAAAAAAAAAATTAATTCTCAGACGTACTAAAATTACCCCAAGACCCGAAAAGTTTCATTAAATTTTTGCATATGTGTACATTAATATACAGTTGTCTTTTCTTTCTGCAGATCAGCAAGTACCGGAAAATTCTAAAAACAGCGTGTATGTTTGCCAAACAATCGTCGCATTGAATGCGGATTTGGATTTGATGATAATACCCAGTGTGCCGAATTCACCCACGCATACAATTTCTACCTAAAAATCCTAGTCCCAAGCCGGAGCTCGGACTCGCCGGAGAGGAAAACGAAAACAGGGTGAGTGCAGTCTATGAACATTAAACTTATTTCAGTTGATCATGTGTGGGTAGTGTGGAGCTGGGGAGCTGCATCCGCAATAACACGTATAGTTGTCGTTTCATGGGTCTTTATTTGAGGGTGTTACAATTTGGTCTGGATCAGCTTGGGGGTCAGATCACCCCTCACAGATTGAGCAGTGCTTAGTTTCTAGTCTGTGCTAAACGTTTAGGTCTTAAGCCGGATTTCAAAGTGATCGTGACCCCTTGGCATCATAATCGCACATACGACTCATTCCGGGGGGTCATTACTGAGCTCCTTTGCCCTTTGCTGTCGATTTGTCAGCACGAATTCCCAAGGACTATCAATGTTTATTCCGATAATAATTCTATTCAATAAATTAAATCGTTATATTACACGGGTACTGTCTAATCCAACATGCTCATAAATGTCCTATTGTTAAGGTTTGGTTTATGAATATTTTTATGGAGTCTCGGGTCTTAAGTTGAGGTGAAAAAATATTTATGCTATAGTCTTGGGGGTTTTTTGAGGCTGGGCGCCAGGTACAGTTGATTTATCGCTGTTCAAATACTCCGTATCGTCACGCGAAGTGTCTTCGTATTGAGACAAGCCCCGAGATTATTCTGTAAGAAATCCGACAGTATGATTAAAAATATTTTTTTTGTGAAAATATACTGACCGTAGGCAAACATATTAATCTTTTTTTACCTGTTCTGACAAAACACTGGACCTTTGAGGTAGTACCGGTTGCCGGTTTCGACGCTTTAGTTTTATTATGCTCAAAATGTATTTTTAATTTTTACACGTAATTATTTCTATTTTATTTTATTAATTCTATTGTTAGAATTTGTCCAAAAATTTTTTATCATTAATTTAACGTGTAAATTTTTTTGTTATAAAAAATTTTTTTTGCTGTATTTTTAAATTAGGCAGACATTCAAGTTTTAAATGAAAAATTTGGAAGAAAAATTCACATTAATTTTTTTACAGAAAATTTCTTGCAATTTTTTTGTATTAAGTTCTTTTTTTTAAATTTTATTTAATACTTTTTAGTATTAAATAATTTTACCCCAATAATTTGAAAGATTTTTATAAATTTCTAACTATAAATAAACTTTTGCTTTATTAAAAAATGACTATTGTTAAATTGCACTGTACTTTTTTAATTATTCACGATTTTAAAAATATAAGCTCATCCCGATGTTATACTCATCGAGAGCTTTCATTTGAGTACCCACATGCATTTTTGATATATTTTTCATATTTACATATATATAAATATATAAAATATATGAAAAATTGATGTGGGTACTCAAATGAAAGGTCTCGATGAGTGTAACATCGGGATGAGCTTAAATCTTTAAAAATGTCAATAGTTCACGAGATACAAGGTTATTTCTTAATTATCTATCTAGAGATGAGTATTTTTAAAAAGTTTCATATGACAAATTTTGTCTGTCAATTACCCCAAAAGTTTAATTATCAAAAAACAATAAGGATGAAAGGAAGTAGGACATGTATAATAATAAAATAAATTTATAGGATAAAAGAATATAATAGTCGGGCTTTGGGTAATTTTACGCGTGCGTAATACGTCGAGTTAAGAGATTGGTATTGATTGGTCTGTTTGCGAAGAACACACAAGCAATATACGAGAGACAGGGTGGCGGAGGTGGATCACGGGAGGACTTGAAGCGTAGAACGAACTCCTATATATATATAAAGACTGAGTAGTGAGTAGTATAGACCGAACTGAACTCTACGCCCAATATTGGCAAGGAAATTATACGTAAAACAAAGGAAGTGTATCGTCAATCATCTCCGTAAACCATTTAATCAGTCGCTTAATTTCAAACTTTTTAGACGTCGGCTCAACCAAACACACACATTACTAAAAAAATATCTCTTTCCTCCGAAACCATATTATATATGTACACATAAATATTTTAAAATACTGAGGTTGTAAAATCTCGAATGTCGGATGACGATGCAACCTTTTACAGTCGAAAGCCTCAAGCCGCCACTCGAGACTCCTTTTTACTTTTTTACTTTATTTATTTATTTTATTTCATCCCGAATTTTCGAGTCAAGACCCGGTTGTCTGCATACAAAGGGGCACGTACGGTGTGCGCTCCGTAAAGCTCATCAAGACAGCTGAGGAAAGAAGTGTATTATGGAGTATTTAGTGTATTGGGAAGTGGGCCCTTTCCTAAATTCAGAAAGTACCGCTGTTTAACTATATACCCGCGAGCAAACATTCGACCGTGTCCATTTCGAGATTGGTCTTTGCGGGAAAGCTTATTATGGAAAATTGAGGCGGTAATATTAAAGCTTGTCTTTATTTATTTTTTTTTTTTTATTTTATTTTGTAGCCAAAAAAAAATTTTTGGAGTTATACAGCACAATTTTTAAGAAACTGGAAAAAAATTATTAGAGAAATTTATTACATAAAAATTTTCAAAATTTTCGACCAAGAATAGACATTTTATTTTTGATAAAAATTTTTTTTATCAATTTTTGCGTATCTTGTATACTTTTTTCGAATTTTGAGCCAATTTTTAACGTAGAAAATTGCTTAATTATAGATTTAGAATTTTTTAATGTAAGTTTATTATTTAAATTCCAAATTTTCTATCTTAAAATAATATTTTGATAAAATTTGCTTTTTAAATTGTTTAAGTATGATAAAATTACATTGCAGAAATTAATTTAATTTATTTTATTGAAAAATTGAAGCGATAAAAGTTTAAAATTAAAATTTCAGATAAAAAATTGAAGCTTTTTCTTTAAAAAAAATATTTTTTTATCAATTTTTGTTCAAAATTTTGATCCAGATAAAAAACACCAAAAAAACCTTTCTAAAAAATTACACCTTTCATAATTACATCTTCTTTTTATTATATTTATTGTTTCGTTAATTGAATATTTAATTTTAGTTTATCTTTAAAAAAAATATTTTTTATCAATTTTTCTTCAAAATTTTGATCCAGATAAAAAACACCAAAAATAACTTTTTAACAAATTATTTTAAAATTTAAAATTCTAGTTTTTTTAGGTAATTTTAAAGAAAAATTATACCAAAGAAATTAATTTAATTTATTTTATTAAAAATTTACAAAAAATTGAAGCTATAAAAGTTTAAAATTAAAATTTCAGATAAAAAATTGAAATTTTATCTTTAAAAAGAATATTTTTTATCGATTTTTGTTCAAAATTTTGATCTAGTTAAAAAATACCTTTTTAAAAAATTATTTTCACACTTAAACTTCTAGTTTTTTTACGTCAAAGTGTTTTAATCATACATTCATAACAATTTCCCGAGGTTTCAAAATTTCTAACATTACATCTCTAACTGTACAAATATCTCAGAAGATGTCAAAGACAGTAGACAGTAGTGAAAAGCATAATAGGTGAAAACGTCAAAAGAGAAGCTGAGGGTGCAAAGGAGCCACCCACGTCGGCGGCGACTCTGCTCTGACAAAAGCCTAGCTTAACTAGCCTAACTCCTCTGCTCGGCACTTGTCCGATCTCGGATTCTACGCAAATAGACACCCCCATCCCCATCCCTGGTCACTGTCTTGCTTACATATACACATACATCTAAAAAAAAAACTTTTACATCTTGCGTCTTTGTTTTTCGTGTATATAATACAGCAATAAATTTTCATTTAGGTTTTCCCACTTCCACTTCACACCGGTAGATAAACATCTATCTGATCTATGAGTCCGTCGGCCACGACTTTGTTCTCGAAAAAGGTTTCACACCTTTCATAATTACATCTTCTTTTTATTATATTTATTGTTTCGTTAATTGAATATTTAATTTTAGTGTACATTAATATTTTCTTATGTTGGATCCTATCGATTATTATGTATCGCATCAACACTACACACGAATAATACAGAAAAAAAAAATAATAATAAATTTTTATATATATTTTAATATTTACTAAGACCGATGATGTGATATTATGTTGATAAACACGTGTATAATAAAGTGTAGACACTGCTTTCACAGTCACGGGCGCTAACGAGCTGTGCTAACTGATGATTTACATTCACCAAATTTATCGTTTCCCACTATAGATATAATGGATGCTATGGACAGGATGATGGGAAAAAAACCTGCAGTTTCGAAAGTTCCATAATAAATAATTTATTTAATAATAAATAATATTTATATAGAAGATTGATGTGAAGCTGTGTATGTTGGCTGTAAAACTACTCGAAAGCGGTTTATCTAATATTTTTTCCTACAATTCATACACCCATGAAATCTAGGTTGTGACGATTCTTTGGCATGGATCCGAGCGCAATGAACTGACGTGCAAATGGATCTCCAGGCTTACTTTCTGCTATTCACATAAGTTTATACTCGTTTTTGCTACCCAAAAAAACAATTCTTTTCTCCGTAAGCCGTCGCTTTAGATTTTTCAATTTTCCAAAGTAAAAAAATTTAATTTTTCTCAAGATAACTTCCATAAAAAAATAAAAATTTTAATTTTCTGTATTTTTCCAAAAAACTTCGAAATAATCTATATTATTATTGAGAGAATAAGATAAATTTTGTCTCCAGGATAGTCATATCATTAAATCGTTTTTTTTTTTTTAGTGAAGTTTTGTGTCATTGCAAAGGTCTTGATTTAAATTAGTGCATTTTCAAAGTTACATATCATTCTCACCGATAGTAAATTTATGATGATAAGTATTTAGGTTGCATTAAAAAATGCTCTATCTCTAAATACATAATTAAGAAATGACCTTGTATTTCATGAACTATTGACATTTTTGAAGATATAAGCTCATCCTGATAGTACATTCATCAAGACCTTTCATTTAAGTACCCACATCAATTTTTCATATTTATTTATATATATGTATATATGAAAAATATATCAAAAATGCATGTGGGTACTCAAATGAAAGCTCTTGATGAGTGTAACATCGGGATGAGCTTATATCTTTAAAAATGTCAATATTTAAGAAAGTACAGTGTAATTTAACAAAAGTCATTATTTAATAAAGCAAAATTTTATCTTTTTATAACTCACAAATCACGGCAGTCACATAGTGACAGAGTGACTCCAAGGTTGCTAGTTGGCAATCTGTGTTTAGAGTGTAAAAAATTTTTTTTAAGTAATTTAAACCAAAAATTTTTTATCAATACTATTGCTTGTATTATCTGGCAAACATTTTCTAGTATATTTTTCTTTATTTCGAAAGAAAAAGGTGACGAGCTCGGTAGTGCTTGAATAAGATGCATCACAATTGACAATAATGTTTACACTCGACACACGATCAAGTGAGTAGTGTATTGCCGCGGGGGCGCCGAACGACCACGATATTATCTTAAAGTAATGTAGGTCGGGTGCAAACAAACCGATCAGATATTTATCGTTTAATTATCATCGATAAAATTATCCGCGAGCTATCTCGACAGCTCTCAGTGGTCTTTTCCAATACGAGTCTTAGTCTTAAGTGTAAATTCAATAACAAATCCCTCCGTAGCCGCTTATATTACGCTCGTAAAATAATAATGCATCGGTAGTATAGTGCCAGCACACATAAATAGATACACACACATATTATTTTATGAAAGCAAATCGTCATGTATGCGTTTTTTCTTATTCTCATTATCTCCGTCCTCTCGTGAGTTCGAGGACCCTTTATCTACTCTTTCCTCGAAACAATTATATTTTTTTACGAAACAGTGACATCCACATTACAAACTAAAAATTATTTTTTTTTTTAATCAAACAAATTCTAGATACTCTTCCAACAATTTTAATTTCTCAGATTATCCAGCTTTTATCCGAGCAAACTTTTAACAATCATACAAATCTATTACCGAGCTCCACTTTCTACTCGATTCTTTATATTAGGTACAACCCAGAATCCACAATCGGAAGTTCTTTCTTATTCTATATTTATTCTCATTGGAGTTCTGCTCACCGCTCAACCCCAACATTTTTATTCTCTGTTACTTTTCCACCCCTTGCCCGAGCTATTATTTGGCCGAACAAATCTTTACCTTTGATTCAGGAGTGGGAAGTAGTCGCACTTGGATCGTTGTTTGAGTTGGTAATATTTGGAGTAACGCTCCAGTCACTGGCTTACTGGATTTTGTTGCCAATATTGTTACACTAAAGTCCTCGTTTGCTCATTCACGACCTTGCCCAATAAAAGAGACACTTTTATGACCAGACTCAATATTACAATTCCTCTTTATTGACATGATCTTTTAATTTAACAATTCAACATTCAACTGTAGTCGATTCTTTACAATAAAAATTGAATCAAGCTGAAAAATTATTTAAGTAAGAAATTTAAGACGAAAAATATTAATATCTATCTTATTAATTATAAAATATTTTTTTTATTATAATAAATTATTTAAAAATTAATTTTAACAATTCTTTAAACAAAAAAATATTTTCCCAATTATTAGGAATTTTTTTCTTGTGTCAAAAAATTTTTCTTAATAAAAGTATATTTTTTTTTTTTTCAAAGACAAATTTAGAATCAAAATCATTAATATAAAGATTTTAATTGTCTTAAATTAAAATAAAAAATTTTTGAATCAAGTAAAATTTATTTAAACTAAGAAAATTTTCTTTTAAAAATTTTTAGAAATTTTTTTTTATTGAAAAATTCATTACAAAAAAATAAAAAAAAAAATTTCATTTGTAAAACACTTGAAAAACTACAAGTGCAATTTTTGAAAAATATTTTTTTGTTGTAATTTAATTATTAGAAAAAAATTAAAAACGTCGGCTAACTTTAGTATTATTAATTATTTTAGTGAATAAATTTTTAGTAGAAAAATAAAAAATTGTTTTGTTAGAACAAAAAATATTCTCAGAAGTAAAAATAATTTTTTCTGAGCAGTAACACATAGTAAGATTGTTTAAAAATTCTGCAATTGTAAAATCGTAAAAATGAATTATATTATCCAGCAAGGTAACAATAATAAAAATCTAATCCGGGATTACGAAGCCAACTGTAATTTTCTGTGCGTGCAAATAAACATTTTTCCATCGGATAAAAAAAGAGAGGTAAAGATAATGCAAACTAAGCCGTAGCCAAAGGAACTTGTACGATAAAAGGTCAATAACACTTGTTTATTATTATTTGTTAATTAATCGTTGATCGGTAATCGGGTTATTGTCCGGTGATGGCGTAAATACCTTCAATTTAAATCCTACGTTTAATATCGCGGGCTGTGTCTATAGAGAGTTCTCATAACCTCGGATAGGAGTCAGAAGCAGCGAAACATAAATGTAGATAATCGGGTAAATAAATAAATATTTGGCCACAGGAGCCTCCGAGCGAGAGAGCTGATGAGAGTACGTCAAATATATTCAAGTAATGTCAGTAACGCTTGCTCTCAAAATCTCTTTCTTTTTTTTTTTTATTATTTTTTAGTCAATCTCGCCTCTTTTTACTTATAACCCCGGGTTCGCTTTTTTTCGCTCAACTCATTCTCGGTCTCTATTTTCCAGCCCCTCGGTTCTCTGTGTGTGTATAAATGTATGTGTGTATATTTATCCACATCAGACATCACACTAATGTTTGAGTCTATACTACTTCTACTTATACAAAATACAAAGCATATATATTGAGTCGGTACAATATGTACCTAGCTCTACCCCGCGGTTGACTCGAGCTATTTGATTCCTCAATCACTGTATGTATAATGAATTAACTTAATCGTCAGTCAAATATTTTCTAGATTTTTTAGATAATAAAAAAACATACTTTGTCTTCGATCATTTGCTGAATTTTTACTATTATTTAATCTAGTTCAAATTTTTTTAGTATGAAACTTTAAAAATTGAAGATTTTTATCAAAAATATTATTTAAGTAATTGTAGGACAAGTTTTCATTTGAAAATTTATTTTTTTATCGAAATTTTAATTTATTAATTGTAAATATGAAATAAAGAAGTGATTAAATATCATAATAGTTTAAATTTTGAATAACGAACTCAAATTTCACTTTAAAATAATCTATATTATTAAGAGAATAAGAAAAATTTTGTCTCCAGGATAGTCATATGATAAAATTGATTTTTTGTGTAGGATATAATGTTTTTAATTGAATCTTTAGAAACATAATTAAGAAATAACCTTGTACCTTGTCAACTATTGATATTTTTAAAGATATAATTTGATGTGGGTACTCAAATGAATAGTCTTGAGGAGTGTAATATCGAGATGAGCTTATATCTTTAAAAATGTCAATAGTTGACAAGATACAAGGTAATTTTTTAATTTTGTTAAATTGCACTGTACTTTCTTAATTATTGAAGTTTTTAAAGATATAAGCTCATCCCGATGTTACACTGATCAAAAGCTTTCATTTGAGTACCCACATCAATTTTTCATATATTTATATATATGAATATATGAAAAATATATGAAAATGCATGTGGGTACTCAAATGAAAGGTCTCGATAATGAGTGGAACACCGGGATGAGCTTATATCTTTAAAAACGTCAATATTTAAGAAGGTGCAGTGCAATTTAACACAAGTCATTATTTAATAAAGCAAAATAAGTCACATAGTGACTGCAAGGTTGCTAGTAAAAAATCAAAATTTAATTTTTATCAAAATTTTGAACTAAATATTAAATTATCTCTTATAAAAAATAAAATCGACCTTCAATGTTTCTGTTTTTAACAAAATACTTCATTTTAATCAAAATTTTCAAATATTATTTTTTTCAAAAGCTCTAGGACAAGGAAAAAATTAAATTTAATTATTAAAAAAGATTTTTTTTTAATTTTACTGAAAAAATATTTTAACTTCAGACTTTGAAAAAAGCTCAAATGCAAAAAAAATTAACTCTAATTAGCTCCAGGGTCAACCACTCTCCAAATTTCATATTTCATGTTATGCAATCAGGCTGAATAAATTATCAGTAATGATTTATGAAAAATGAGGACGAATTAGATGAGTATGGAGTAATTAACCAACCGATATACACTTGTGTAAACATTGAACGAGAGAGCAGCTAACCGTTCGCGTTCAGAGTTCGGAATACCTGTTATACGTGACCCTAAGGCGAACCTGGTTACTATGGCAGCTATTGCATCCCAAAGATCGTTTTCAAAGGCGCCAAGACGCTCACAGTTTCCCGCCCTTTTATTAAACTCACACCTAAAATTTTCATTAATAAATTTGATGTAAATAGAAAAATGAAAGTTTCGGTGAGAAAAAAAAATAAATAAAATTTATAAAATTATAAAAACCGGCGGGTTACGCAACGATTGCGCGAGGTTATTTTTTGCATTGATATAATAATTTATGTAATTCATTATTCATTAATATTAGCAGGCAGGCAGGTAGGCAGGCCCCGCTCGTCTCTTGTCTCCTTTATGTCTTTTATACTTTTCATTATGATAAGATTATTTATATATCTGGATTTGTGATAAATATCTGACAAATATAACTAAAAATTCGGATTGTAAATGTTTTAATTTTTGCCAACTTAATACTTTTACTTAATACTTAATACGTGTAATTTAATTTATTATTATAATTATTGTAATTGCCGAGTGAAGAGTGAATTAAACGCAAAACGTTTATCGGGTCTATCTCTTTGTCCTCGTGTCTGAGTTCATATATCCCACCCCATAAATACATTTGGCTGATAACAGTGCATGTGTCGACGCTGAGTCCCACCGATGATAAGATATCCTTAGAAATTTCCGTGAGACTCTATCTCGAATCACCTACTATTTTTTTACAGCCTTTTTTCAAACCAAATATATAACAAGGTCTCGGAGTTTTTATTACTCAAGAATAAATAACTATTTTGACTTGAAAATTACTTTTTTCAACTTTTTTTCTCAATTTATTTTATATTTCTCACCTTTTTTTTATTTTTAATGTTTTTCTAGTCTGTCGGTAGAGTTTCGAAATTTTTAGATTATATTTTTAATTTTTTAAATAATTATTTACAATTTTTTAATGAATTAATATTATTTTTTTAAAACAATAAAAAAAATCTATTTAATTAATTTTTTTAGCCACTTTATAAATTTTTTTTTAATTAGCTGGAAAAAAGTTTATATTTTTATTTAAAATTAAAAATTAAAATCAGTGCACTAGAAATTTTTATTAACTATCAAAATATTTTTTTTAAAAACAAATAATTAAATTAATTTAATCAATTTATTTTTTTCATTAAAAAATCTGCCAATTTTCTTTTAAATAAATTTCTTGCTATCAAATTTTAACTTTTTAATCCGACTTTTTTTGATAAAAAACCAAATTCTAAAGTCAAAGAGCAGAAATAGTAATTTAACCTTCTGAAAAAAAATTCGGATCTCTTAAAACAGTGTTTTAAAACTGTGCAAATAACAGTAACTGCGGATCCATTAGCCTTCTTCAATTATTCCAAGTGCTGTTCCCCAGGAACTTAACAGTAGACCAATAAACCATATATATGTATAATATGCCTCCCTTATATATTACATAAGATAATATAAACCCTTTAGAGAAGAAAGAAAAATAAAGCAATAACTTGCTCAAATTTTACAAATATTCACTATTACACAGAAAGAAAAATTTCTTGACTGGAGAACAAAATTCTTAGCTCAAGAATTTGATCAAGATTTTTAGACACTTTAGGGAAGCAGTGCTACCTACTTCAGCTGAGAAAAAAATTTTTTCACCTTGAGAAAATTTTTCTCTTGAATATTTGATACCCATTTTATATTATTTTAGCGTGCAATTATACATATTGAATGAAATAAAATGATGAAATATCATTTGATCTTCCCATTTGACATGTTAATCAATAAAAATATTAATGAAAATTTACTTCTATCTTTATATTTAATTTTTTTGGAGCAAGAGAGAAATTTTCTCAAGACAAGAAAATTAACTTCTATCAAGAACTAAATTTTTTGAAGTTCGAGGCTGAATTTTTTCAAATCAACAAAATTTTTTTGAATTAAATAAATTTTCTTGGATCAAGATACGTATTCCTTAAAGCAAGAGAATTAATTTTGTTGAAAAAAGTGAAATTTCTTGTCAAAAAAAAATTTTTTTTACTCAAGAAAATAACTCGGAAAAAAAATATTTTCTTGGCTCAAGTGAACCTTTTTTTCTGTGTACATTTAATTTCTTGTCTCGTCTTTCCGGATGATTTATTAGCACCGATTTATGTATTGAGTACTACTAATGAAGGTATAACTGAGCCTGAAGGTGCAAAAATAAGCTCGACTTAATCGGAAGAGAAAAGAGCGCAAAAGATATATAGCTAGCTCTCGTTAATTTAAGAATTTGGTTCGTTAGATGAATCATGTACAGCTGGTTGGCTCCGTCATCCTCCATACTGCTCGTCCTTCGTCGTCGAGACGGTACGTTGGTATAATTAATTACCGGGAACTCTTGGAGTTTTCGTACTGACGACTGCCGAGATTCGAGAGTCTATCGAATTAACCAAATCGCGAACGAAAGAACAAGACGAAGGTTTGGGGTTCTTGTCTCGATCCTCTAATCAGGATCCACTTTTTTCCGGACAATCATCGCTAATTAAATTCCCGAAATAAAATTACAATTATTCTTATTCGTGTTAATTAATTAAAAAATTAAACTGCGTAGCAGATAAAAATCAAATTTATTAAGGTCTCCTAAATTATTATCACAAAAATCATAATTATAATTATAATTATAATTATAATTATAATCATAATCATAAAAATGAGTAATTTGTAAGATGATATATATTTTTAAAGTGTAACACACATTAAACATTTAATGGCCTTAAAAAATTACTGACAATTTAATACCGTTTAAAATAACTAATCGGTGTGGAGCACGTACATAACTACACAGAGATATTTCATCACCTTACTAGAGTGTGGTAGAAAAGCAAATATCGTTATCGGGTGACGTTTTATACCTCTTCGAAATAACAGACTTGAGTTTCCCTTCTTCACAATTTCTCCTCCTACTCATAAACTTATATGCTTGTGTACTTGTGTTACAATATGTTACATGTATGGTACATTATACTCTGTAAGTTTTTAAGAAAAAACTCACGCTACCTAAATCCACACCGCTTATATTCTTCTATTTCTTTGCGCAATTTTAAATATTATTAACAACACTTTTTTGTATCTGCTCACTCACACGTGAGTCACGTAGACATCCTCTTTATATAGTATATAAACATAAAATATATATATGATATTTAAAAATACTGAAACCGGATGATGAATTATTACTAGCCTCTAAGTTTTGTCGGTGATACTTCTTGGAAACCTTTGAGAAACGTTTAATTCAAAAATACCCACCTCTCGCAGATAAGAATAATCTCGATGTTCAAGCAAGTCATATATTTTATGTTTAACAATTTTTAGTTTGATAATTATGGGCTTAAATTTTATTTTTTACGTGAAAATTATCATATTTGATAAAAAAATAATGATAATAACCTGTAAAAATATTTTTAATATAAAAATTGATCATATTTTATTTTTTTATTAAAGTTGGTTTTGAAAAAATCCGACTGGTGGCGCATGGCCGCTAAACTTTCTTACTACAAGAGATTTTAAGTTTGAAGTACTTAGTTCAAGCATAAAAATTTTTTTTTTCACTCCAGCTTCTCTAGAACATGTTTAACATTGATTTTTAGTTCAATTAACTTATAAATAAATTTTATTTAACTAAAATTTTAATTAGCATACAAAATTTTAGAAAAATAAACAAAATATTTTTTTTATTATTATTCATGACCATATTTAGCCTTATTAAAAATTTTTTATAGTAAAAATAATAATAAAAGTTTTGAGCTAAATATTATATTATTAAGGGGGTATTCTTGTCTTGAAGCCTGAATTTTAGGCATTTTTTAAACTAATAAATTATATTTGATAAAAAATAACAATAATAACCGGTAAAAAATTTTGAATATCGAGATTGATATTTCATTTTTTTATTAAAGTTAGTTTTGAAAAAATCCGACAGGTGGCGCACGGTCGCTAAATCGTCTCGCTACTAGAGATTTAAGTTTGAGGTTTTTATAGCATAAAAATTTTTTTTTCCACTCTAACTTCTGTAGAACATATTTAATATTGATTTATGGGGTCAATTAATTACTAAATAAATTTTATTTAATTATAAATTTTAATTGGCGCACAATGTTTTAGAAAAATGAACAAAATATTTTTTTTTATTATTATATATGACCATTTGTGACCTTATTAAAAATTTTTTTGTAGTAAAAATAATGATAAAAGTTTTGAGCTAAATATTATATTATTAAGGGGGTATTAAGGTCTAGAAAAAAATGAAAAATATATTTACAATCCATTTATTGACATTTTATGAATACAAAAAAAAAAAATAAAAAATTCGACAAATTTAACTTCTAAATAATATAACATTATTAATACCTTGATAATTAACAAAATTACAATCTCTTATGAAACTTAGCATTACAAACAGCCCTTTAAACTTGGTACAAACTTCAATTTTCTCACAGTACACACTAATATCTAATATATACGTATAATAATAATAATCTCAAAAAGTTGAAAATAAATTAAAATTTTAATACTGTTGAAACGTTTCGGTGAAAATTCAAGCGATTATAAAGAGCTTTAACGAAGAGGGGCTTTAAAAAATGTACGGCAATAAGAGTGGTAGTTGCAATAACGATTGCGTAGCAACACTCAATTCAATACTCGATACTCAATGCACATTTAACAAGCCGATTTGATCCGAAACGTTGAGAGAATTCACCCGATCCTCTCATCATCATCACCATCACCATCATCCGCGATGCGAGCAGACAGAACTTTGCCGCTGGAGCTAGAGAATAAACCGCGGGACAAAGCGGGAAAGAGGGGTTACGTAATTACACGGATTGCCGATCGATTCCTCGGGCGAGTAATGAATTTTTTACGATCACTGCTCTCCAGCTCTCCGGCTCTCTGGTCTGCCCGTGTCCGATTGGCTCCACCGAGCCATCAATTCACCAACTGACCCTCGATATATGAGGTCATTGCTTTTATCTCTTTAATAATACCCATTCATCCGTTCATTAATTAATTATAAGTAATTAATTAATTAATAAAACTAGTTTTTTTTACTTTCAATTAACAAGTCTCCGATGGCGTAAAGCTCGATCGTTTGCTGGATAAGCAAACACTAATGAGCCCAGATTGACGTGACAGAAAGGTACAAACATATGGCCGAGTTTGCACTCCATGAACGCTCATGTGCAAAGAGTGGTTGCGTGGCGCTTACCAAACACCAGACTCTATTACACCCGGTAAGTTTAAGTTTGTCAGCTACCTATCCATGTCACGTTGGATTGTTGAGCTTCCAAGGTGGACATATGTCCTCCGGGTACTCGTGCCTTAAATAACAAACAAAGTCCCGCGTTATCTAGTTGACCCTTGCTTCTTAAATCACGCGCTGCATGTGTTACGTGTTTTACACATGATTAAAACAATAAATGTGTCACAGTTTACTGTTGACTCTCTAGTTAAATGTCAGCAGAAGTTAAACGCTGAAAAACTTATTTTTTAGCTTCTTAAAAATCTTTATGATAGATACAAAATACAGCTGGCTCATTAAAAAAAAAAAAGTTACTGTAAAATTTTTAGATCTAATGAATTTTTTTCTCAAAAAAATTTCTTTTATGGCTCTATCTTGGGAAATATTGACACGTTTAAAGATATAAACTCATCTCGATGTTATACTCGTCGAGACCTTTCATTTGAGTACCCACATCAATTTTTTATATATTTTATATATTTATATATATGTATATTTATATGATGTATATATGAAAAATATATCAAAAATGCATCTGGGTACTCAAATGAAAGCTCTTGATGAGTGTAACTTCAAGATGAGCTTATATCTGTAAAAATGTTAATAGTTAAGAAAGTACAGTGCAATTTAACAAAATTAAAAAACGACCTTGTATCATGTCAACTATTGAAATTTTTAAAGATATAAGCTTATCCTGATGTTATACTCATCGAGACCTTTCATATGAGTACCCACATTAATTTTTTATATATTTTATATATTTATATATATGTATATATGAAAAATATATCAAAAATGCATGTGGGTACTCAAATGAAAGTTCTTGATGAGTGTAACATCGGGATGAGCTTATATCTTTAAAAACATCAATATTTAAGAAAGTACAGTACAATTTAACAAAAGTCATTATTTAATAAAGCAAAATTTTACTTATTTATAGTTTATAAGTCACGGCTCGTTTTCTATGATTGAAATTAAACCAGCAGAAAATCCTGGAGGCAAAAGTATCTTTTAAATAATATATATTTTTTGTAATGAAATTTTATTCCAATTATTGAGGCGAATTTAGAAAAAAAAGTGACTAATTTTTATTTTTAAAATAATTCATAAAAATATTGACCATAAAAATTAGCTCAGTAATTCTTATCCCCTTGACAGAAAACTAGAAAATTCCTCTTGTGAGTTTGACTTATAAATTTTTGGTGACAGAGCCATGAATAAATTTTCTCGTAAAACTTTCGGGTGAATCAGGCGAGTAGCAACTCCCAACTCCAGTTTGAGGATTAAGTTTAAACAGAAGATAACTTTCGGGAGAGTATTATGAACGTGAGATGTTAGATTTGAGAAAATCAGAACCACAATCTGGGATCTGGGCTCAAACAAGTACAGAATCTTTAACCGGTGCGGCGAGCCACTGCTGACCCTTCTCGATTTAATTAGGAACTGCTGATACAGTAACAGTCTCAAGGGTCGCTCCATACATGTTACCTGGAAAGGGGGCGCACATGTGTGTTTAGATACATATATCCATAAATTAACTTTTTCTACATCAGATTATTTTTTATATAAAACTGGTTTCATTCTTATCACTTCACACTGTAATCATTTTCTCCCGAGCTGAGAGTTAAGAGTTAAGAGTTTTCCAGGTAAAGTCGATGTACACCGCTCGCAATTCCTTGTTTGCCTATTTACCCGGCGTAAACAGTCGTGAGTTACATTACTACTTTCGTTGAGCAAACAATGGCGGACATTGTACCCGTCACGATCCGCTCGTTTTTCTCGCGTGGATCACTCCACTGATGCATCATCAGTCTAAAGCTCTTCTCGTCTCTTCTATCTCCCTTTTGCGCTCTTCTTATCTGGACTACAACCAACTACACAAATAAAATTCTTATTTTTTATTTTCTCATTCGGGATACATCCATTGAACCCTTTCGGGCGATTATATCCAATCGCGTGACGGGCAGAGACCTGGATAAAATTTTTTATTTTATAGTTAACTTTATAGTTGACGTTACATGTACCTGTGACCCCTCGACACACCTGTGCCCTTGTCAGCTCGCTGTTTGTTTACATAAAAGCTACTAAATAATGAAAAACCGTATCACGCTTTGGTTGGCATTGTTTGTTCGAAAGAGAATTTTTTTTTTTTATTTTATATCTCATCTGATATTTCGACTCATTAAATATTACTTGGTAATGAAAATGAATAATAACTTTATTATTTCATCGGGTTTCTCGCTGCGTGAGCTGTGATGCTTGATCTTTAGTGTCTCTTTTTGTTTTTGTTAATGTAAAGAAATAAAAGGCTGAATATTTTTTAATGGTAAATTTATTCGCCACAAATATAACAGTTGATCGGTTAATATTTTTATTTGATTGAATTTTAATTTAATATTTGTCAGAAACAAACGGTTTTTGTTTGGAGGTTTCAACTCTTATATTAAGACAAATATTTAAAATTTTTTATATTTTAAGTCTATACTTGTTTCTTTTCATTTTAAAGTACATAATAATCAATATTTGGTATTTAAAAAATGATAGAAATTTATATTGATTTAATTTTGATGTTTTATTAACGAATTAAATAATTTTTATTTTATTTACAATACTTATAAAATTTTTTATCATTGTAAATATTTTTGTTTTATTTATTTCATAGATAATTTATTTATTAATTTATTAAAAATAAAGTTTGATATTAAAAAATTCTATAAATTAAAAAATAATTCAATATTTGTCTCATTTTTTTAAATTTGATTAAAAAATTGATAGATTAATAAAAACTTCTATAAAATCAAGAGAAAAATTAAATTCTCTCAAAAAAAGACAGATTTTTAAGCTTAAAAATTTTATTGCTTGTTTTGAGATAAAAAATAACTTCAAAATTATTTTTTTGGCTCAAAATTTTTTCTCCAAGTGCAATTTAATTTTTTTTAATAAAACTTTGCGAAAACTATTTTTTTTTATTCTAAATTTAAGTAATAATTTACTAAAAATAAAGTTTGATATTAAAAAAATCTACAAATTAAAAAATAATTTAATATTTGTATTATTTTTTAAGTTTTGATAATTTAAAAATTGATAGATTAATAAAAAATTCATTCAAATCATGAGAAAAAATTTTTAAAATAAATTTAGCTCAAAAAAAAAGACTAATTTTTAAGTTTAAAAATTTTATTGTTTGTTTTGAGACAAAAAATAACTTGAAAATTATTTTTTTGGCTCAAAATTTGTTCTCTAAGTGCAATTTAATTTTTTTTACAAAACTTTGAGAAAATTATTTTTTTATTCTAAATTTAAGTAATAATTTACTAAAAATAAAGTTTAATTTTAAAAAAATTCTATAAATTAAAAAATAATTAAATATTTGTCTTATTTTTTAAATTTTTACAATTAAAAAATTGCTAGATTAATAAAAAAATTCATTTAAATCAAGAAAAAAAATTATCAAAAAATAAAGTTCGCTCAAAAAAAGACAGATTTTTAAGTTTAAAAATTTTATTGTTTGTATTTATAAAAAAATTAACTTTAAAATAATTTTTTTGGCTCAAAATTTTCTTTTTGAAATGTAATTTAATTTCTTCAGGATATATTATTATTACCAGTAAATAATAAATAATTAATTAAGAATTTTTATTATAAATTATTAGCATTCTTCAAATTAATAAAAATAAATTTTATCTCCACAAATTTAAAAATTTTTTACCAAAATAAAATTCCAAATACAAACAAATCAATATTCGATTATTCATCTCTAATTAAGTCACAAAATATTACAAAATAATGACTATTGTTTCCATTTATATGACATTTGTTTCCGCCGATTAAAAATTGACACTGTATTGAATATGCAAATGTAAAATATTATTGTTATTATATTTAATTGTATATTGTGGAGTAGCGAGTGATGTTTAAAGAGTTTGAAGCAATTGATGTAGCATGTTTATAAAATAATTGACGAGTAGCGAGTATGAGTGCGATTGAGAATTAATTTAAATCGGATATTGTGGCCCTACGCGTGTTATTATACATATCTGAGCGATAGAGATGAAAACAAATCACTTCTATACATATATTCATGTATATTAAACAGCGAAGCGTTGATCGAGCCTCGAATAAAGCAAAGTAGAGCTATCGGTTGGCCCTTGAGCCTTAACAATGCCAACCGATTGGCACCGGCACGCGTTTTGCTCTCCACGGTTTTCTTTGCGGGTCTTTTCTCTTTCATCTGTGTCTTGTGTTATTTTTATCTCGCTCCAGTACAGAGCTGCACTGCCTCTGTAGTTCTATATATTCGCATTGGATGCAGTAGCAGTGGTACCACACACTCATAACTTGAGAGCCCGGTTAATATCGCCGTGACAAAGACCCGTGGATGTTTTACAAACAGCTAAGCGGCACGTGGACCCGCCGCCCTGTCAAAACATTCCCGGTACCACCGACTCAATGATCGCTATGAGCATCCTATCGAGGGTGCTAGCCGCGTGTCGACCTCACACCCCTCGGGGGAGCTCGATATTGCGCCGACCAACTCCTTATTCGCTAATAAAATGTATGAGTACAGATAGCCCTTGTATTGTCTATATTCTTGTCTCGATGTAAACGTATGGGAAATTTTAGCAAGGCCGACTCTTGTTGCTGGATCACCCATGGGAGACGCCTCAGGGTATTCTGTTTAATTAATTGCCGTTAATAAACATCTAATTCACTATATTGGATCTTATATTTGCTTTAAGTAAATTTGTTATTTTAAAAATATTGTTTTTTTTTTTTGGGATATCAGGGGAAAAAGTGCTGCAATACATTTTATTCTACAATTTTTATTGATTTCTAATTTCGAACTTTTTTATTAAATAATTTTATTGTATATCTACAAAATTAATTATCAAATTTTTATAAAACTAGCAACTTTGCAGTCATTAAGTGACTTGTGAAATATAAATAAATAAAATTTTGCTATACTAAATAATGACTTTTGTTAAATTGCACTGTACTTTTTTACATATTGAGGTTATTAAAGATATAAGCTCATCCTGATGTTACACTCGTCAAGACCTTTCATTTGAGTACCCACATGCATTTTTGATATATTTCTCATATATACATATATATAATACATATAAATATATGAAAAATTGATGTGGGTACTTAAATGAAAGGTCTTGACGAGTGTAATATCGGGATGAGCTTATATCTTTAAAAATGTCAATAGTTGACAAGATACAAGGTAATTTTTTAATTTTGTTAAATTGCACTGTACTTTTTTAATTATTGACGTTTTTAAAGATATAAGCTCATCCCGATATTACACTCATCGAGAGCTTTCATTTGAGTACCCACATGCATTTTTATATATTTTTTATATATACATATATATAAATATATAAAATATATGAAAAATTGATGTGGGTACTCAAATGAAAGGTCTTGATGAGTGTAAAATAGGGATGAGCTTATATCTTTAAAAATGTCAATAGTTCACGAGATACAAGGTCATTTCTTAATTATGTATCTCAATAATTGTGTAAAAAATTTTGACAAATCAGCCTTATAAAGTTTATTTTTGGCATAATAAATTAATTTATTTTCTGTAAATTTTATTTATAAAAAATTTTATTCTAGAATTTTAATTAATTTCAAAATTTTCGTCAAAATTTCGAGCTTTTATATTAAATATATTTATATTTTATCTACAAAATTTTCTACAAACTTAATGATCAAATTTTAATAAAATTATTTCATCAAAAAATTTATTAAATCTCAATGAATTTTTCTTCAAAAAAATTATTATCCAGCTGTCTAAAAATTACAATTTATATTCTACTTAAAAATTTTCAAATTTTTCATAAATATCTTGCAACTTTCCCGTGAATTCAATAATTTCTTTTTCAAAAATATATCCAACTCCCCAAGTGATTTTTCACTCAATCAGATTTTATTCAAAGTACGACAAAAAGCCGAAAATAGAAGTAAAGAACGTGGGATATAGATTCTGTTGGGAGCAAATCGCCTCAGGGAATCGGTCTCCAGTCTCCAGTCTCGGGTCTCCATCGTCGGTCTGAGGACCATCGAAAGGTGGTTTACATCCAGCAAGTGGGTTGCTGTGATTACTTTCACCCTTCTTTGTATAATACAATCTATATACATAAAATATATACATAGGTATAGTCGGCGAGTATAAGCGATTGCCTTTTAAATGGAGCTTCAAGTAAGCTTGAAGCCGACTACTATCGGGTAAGGGTAACTGGTAACCGTGGGACTGCCCACTCGAACTAAGCGCATATCACGACGATCTATGTATATATCTATCTACTTCTCTCTGCTCCTAGATATATTCTAGAATCTAGATGCAATAAAGAATCTCTTCTACATACTCACATATATTCACATACACATTACACTTGAGGAGTGTAGTGTATCGATCTCGGACCTATTCGAGATTCGAGTCGCGGAAACTCTGTTTGCAATCTACTTATGTCAGATGATTTCCATTTACTGTGCTCTCTATTTTATAATTGTCTCATTAATTAAAGCTGTCTGACGTTCGTTCATACATGTGTGCATATATATGCACCGCTAGGTCTCAAGTGGATTAGGATATACATATATCATCAAATTGTAGATATATAAGCATATATGTAGAACAGAAAGGAGAATTTTTTGAATAAATTTTCTTGGCTCAAGAAATTATTTTGAAAGAAAAAATTTATTATTATCAATGTTATTAATTAAGAGAAATTATGTGGTCAGTGTATTTAAATAAAAAAAAAAAAAGTTTTGACTTGAATTTGTGCCTTTTCAAGGTTTTATATCATTTTCACCGATAGTCAATTTATTATGATAAGTATTTAGGCTGCATTCGAAAATTCTCTATTTCTAGATACATATAATTAAGAAGTGACCTTGTATCTCGTGAACTATTGACATTTTTAAAAATATAAGCTCACCTCGACGTTACACTCATCGAGACCTTTCATTTGAGTACCCACATCAATTTTTCATATATTTATATATATTATATGTATGTATATATGAAAAATATATGAAAATGCATGTGGGTACTCAAATGAAAGCTCTTAATGAGTGTAACATCAGGATGAGCTTATATCTTTAAAACATATATATTTTATATATGTATATATGAAAAATATATAAAAATGCATGTGGGTACTCAAATGAAAGCTCTTGATGAGTGTAACATCGGAATGAGCTTATATCTTTAAAAATGTCAACATTTAAGAAAGTACAGTGCAATTTAACAAAAATCATAATTAAATAAAGCAAAATTTTATTTATAGTTCACAAATCATGGCAGTCACATAGTGACTGTAAGGTTGCTAGTTAAAATAATTTTATTAATTCAATTAATTTTTTTTTTTCAATATGGATTTTATAAGCTAATTGAACGATTTAAGAAAACACCGTTGATATAAACAGGTGGCTAACAACAAAAATTAGAACGAGGGTTTTAAACACGCGTCAAACCGCCGGCCACCCCCGTCCACTTTTGTTGAACACGGGGACCTCTTCACCGCTTTCAATTCGCAGCTGGGCGTCCGGGCCCCCTTATAATAATGAACGTCAGTATACTTTAGCTTGCGCATATTACAAATACATGCATGTATTAATTATTGCGGTAAAAAAACATCAGTATTTATATATAAGTTCTACTCATTTTTTGGTGCATTAATTGGACGGTAATGAGCCAAACGTCGTTTGTTAAAAATAAAAAAAAAATTTATTAAGTAAAATTAATTAATGCTTAAATCATCTCGAGCAAATTAAAATCTAAATGATTATTCACAGCTCAACGGGCTGGGAATTAAAGCGTAAGTGTACAAAGTACGTGAAAAAGCTTGTAATGCATGCACACCTAACCGGTACGGTCCCTGCTCTCAACTTTATTTCTATTCGGTGGAATTTTTCGACACGCCAACACTTCGATCAATATTTGCGCAGCCGGGACTCGGGTATACCTACTACGTCACTCGACCTTCCGCGGCCATATGCGAATCAAGCGCGCGCATACTCGAGCTCGTCGGGATAAAAGACGTCCTCTTTAATATGCATTCTGGAACACCTTACCTTTTTTCTAAGATCACTATTTTTAATACTAAATCATTGAAAATTTAAAATTTTATCTACTTCTTCCAAAAAAATATCAATTTATTTCAATTAAATATACAATAATAAATATACAGTAAATTAATTATTTTTTTTATTAAATATAATTTATTAAAATTTTTTTAGGAAATTCATTTTTTTACAAATAACTCCAAATTATTTTTTTTATAATTATTTATACAATTTTTTAGTATAAAAATTAAACAAAAATTTTTTACATTATACATAATAATAATAATTATTATTTTTAAACTATATATTACCGACCAAAAAAAATTCATTTTAAATAAAAATTATATATTTTTTAAAATTATTTTCACCCTCTAAAATTTTTTGGTACCAAAAATAAAATCTCCAAAAATTTTTACATAATCCATATAACAACATAATAATTATTATAATTTTCACACTCGACCTCAGCGCAATTATTTTCTCGAGTATTTGCAGTAAAAATAAAGCGCCGCCAATCCCAACCGATTACTTGCTTTTCTCGTAATAGTTTATTGCGCTAAATGCTCGTAATTACCGATTATCCTGGTTAGTCTAGTTAACACATGCTCCAAGGCAAAAGGTGACGTTTCTATCTCCAGCATACCTACACCCAATAAAAAAAAAAAATAACAGCGCCTTGTTCATTACGGCTGCCCAATTTTAAAAAACTGCAAAATTTTTATACTTAATTTTTTTTAATATTGCTTTTTTTATAACTTTTAGACCTTAATTTCAAGTATTTTTTCTTAAAAATATTTCTATTCATAAATCAAATTTTTCATCAATTTGGCAGACAAACTTTTTTTTAATAAGAAAAATTTTTAAATATTAGTTACTGTGTTTTAAAATTGGACAGCCGATTTCATCTCGGCACGTGTCTGACCTGCTGCAATTACCGCAATAATTACTGTTATCACCTGAATTACATAACAAATACATAATAAATTGTCCAAGAAATTGACATAAACATCAACATGAATCCACCGGAGCAAATAATTCATATTTATTTTTAAACTCCTGTAAATAATAATATTATTATTATAAACAACACAGACATGAGATTAATAAGTGCCTTGAGCACACACTCACACATGAGCGTAAACATAAAATTGGTGCTTGCTCGACATTAACTCAGCTTTCATTTGTTTATTTAATTTATTTGTCGAGTATAGACTTTAGAGTGAATGAGAGATGACACTCGTATAGATCGTATAGATGTACACGTATGAATATATATACTCACGTCTATTAATTTTGAGCGAAAGCGATTCCGTTAGAACTAAACGTGTTTGTGTGTAGATACATGATATATTAGTAGAATGTGAGCGTGAGGAATGAACGAGTGTGAGTTATTCATAAGCGCAAGGGACTAGCTCATGCTCAGGATCTGTTTGAGCAACAAATATTTTGTCGTCAAACTTCTGCCGGGTCGGAATTAACGTGTCTATATGAGTACGGCTAATACAAAGCGTTTTGCGGGACGTTTGCTGAAATCAAATTTAATTATTAGCGCGTGCACGCGTTAAAATGTCAACGGGGCTCTCTAGCATACGAGATAATAATATTAGCTGTCTATTATAGAGTGAACTGTACTAGGTACTATTGGCGTCAAAGATTACCGTCACATCCATTATTATTTGATCTGTCATATTATATGTAATGTCTATTTTCTCAATGTTATCTCTTTCACACTTGCAGCACATCAGACTGATGCTGGATGATATGGGATACAAATTTGTTGTCACTACTCGTTTGCATTATCGATTTGCCAGGATGCACTGTGCACAGATAGGAGATAGAATAATTTTAGTGTGCGAATAGAACGGTAAAGTTTGACAGAGTATAGAATAGTGTATGATGATGTACTCTCTATCAGCTACTACTCAGCTCCTCGCCACATAGACATACACAACCGTATAAATTACCACAAATATTTACCGGGCGTCAATCGTCGAGATGATGCTTTGGTGTTTCGAGTGTGTTTGAGTTTTATTAGAAACAGTAACAACTTTACTTTTTATATCTACTCGCGTATTATACTATAAATATGTAGTCTGTATAAGTACAGAGTATTGACTAAAATAAATTTGTTTATTGTACCACACTTTTTATTTTAAGTCAATGTGTACGGACTATATATTAATATCAAATATTATACTTGGCGTTATCGAATTAAATATAATTTAAAGCAGTTATTACTTATTGAACTTGACTAAATATCAACAAATATTTTTTATTTTTTGTTTTTATTATTATATTAATTCAATATTTAATATTCCGAGTTGTCTTTTAGGAATTTAGAATTACGTTATGCTTATTGTTATTGTTTACTCCGCGGGTTATTCATTCATGTAATTAACAATGATCTCACGGTTTTATTGCGGTGTTTAAAGGTCGCCGTTTTTATTTCAGTGGCTATTACATCAGTTGGAAAAGTGCTTTTTCGTGGAATTTTTTTTATGCTTTTATTAATTGCATTTTTAATTAATTGATTTTTTTTTTAGGAATTAATAATAGATTAAAAATTTATAAAGCGATTTAAACTTGAAAAAAATTTTTGATTAGTCAGGGTTGTCAAATTTTTATGGAAAAATAATGAATTTTATCTAACTTTCTAATCAAAATTGAATTTAAAAGATTAAATTTAATATTTAATGTGAATATTAAATTTATTGATCAATAAAAATAGTTTTTTTTTTTCCATTAAAAATTAAATTTAATGACTAATAAAAATTATTTTCATTTAAAAATTAAATTTAATATCTAACAAAAATTTTAATGCATTAGAAAATTTAATTTATTATTTACAACTCTGATTAGAGTATTAAAATTTTTTAATTAAAAAAATATTTATTCTGCTTTGACTGAAAAATGTCATTAAGTCCATAAAAAAATAGTACAAATAATTGTAAATTTTAATAAAAGATATTGTCTAAAAAATATTTACTAAAGTTAGCCGACATTTTTAATTTTTTAATTTTCTTTTAATAATTAAATTAAAACAAAAAAACATTATTAAAAAATTACACTTACAGTTTTTAAAGTTTTTTACAGGTGAAATTTTTTTTTTAATTTTTTTGTCATCATTTTTTTAATAAAAAGAATTCTAAATGTCGGCTAATTTAATTTTCATACTAAAATTTGCAAATTCTTCTCAGAAAATGAATAAAATTTTCTTCAGTGATGTTTAATACTGCGTCAGATCACCAACAAAATCCATGCGCATATTACCGTGTAACCTCAGCATTAATGAAGTGTCAACAAGCCTCGGAAAACATATTCATAATAGATCCGAGCTCTATGCTGATCCTTTCACAATTGCCGGTGAAATAATTCACTGGAGTGATTATCCGTGAATAGAAGTAGAACTGCATGCGCTCAAATAAAACATAAGACCTGTGACCCAAAGACAATCGGTCAATTGACATAAATAGCGAGCGGAAACAATCGTCCAGATTGGCCTTATAACCCTCTAGACTTAGATCTATCGAGTATTCCAGGATTAACAGTTGATCATTGAGATTCGGTACATATTCGGGATTCGGGCAGCGCCAGAGAACAAGGGCCAGCGCCTCAGGTTCCGATACCAAGTTGCATTATAGTCCGGCTTATATTATCCTACACTAGCATACAGGACGCAAGAATAATGTGAGCAAATGGTTATCGTGGGTAAGCTTGAGCGACAGGGTACAGGGCTTGGGCTTAGCACCCCCGGGCGTCGAGAATCGGGGGCTCACTGCTTGGTAGCGTTAAATAGCCGCTCGAATCACGGGGGATGTATTTGGACGTATTTGTATACATGCTCGCGATCCGGCAATTGTTAGTTGTCCCCTCGTGCTACTGCTACACGCCACCGAAACCACCCCCGTTTAACTTGCCCTTCTTATATAGTTATAAGTGAATACTGCTTACCCTTCATTCTGTATACATACAGACGTATATGTGTTTATATCGATAGTCTGATAGTAAATCTCAATGTTAATCCAGACGAACATCTCCACTGAATAATATATACATAATATGAGGCTAAACGCTACATATTGTTAATTCTGTACGCTAAATTTCGTTCTAACTTATTATTATTATCATTATTATCCATAAAAACAATTTCTAGTGTGGTTTGAGAAATAATATTTCCATATATAATTTTTTTACAAAAAATAGTGTTAATAAATTCCGACAGATGGCGCATGATCGCTTAATCTTCTCCCTAGAAGAGAGTTAATTTTTAAAATATAAAGAATCTTTGTGATTTTCCTAAAAAAATGATCTGGTATTAATTTTTCTGTTTAATGAACTTTTATATTAACTTATTTTTAGTAAAATATTTTTATTAATCTATAAATTTATAGAAAAAAATTTAAAAAGCATTTTTATCCTAATATAAAATTGAGATGAAATGTATGTGGCATCAAACTATTCGTAACGTGATTGGTCGAATATATCATAAGCATGAAAATATATGCAAACTCTATAGTCAAGGCGCGCGCTTGCGCGCGAAAATTTAAATTCTAGTGTGAATAATAAAGCCTGATATGGCCATAAATAACTAGATCAGAAAAGTTTTTTGAAGGTATTACTATAATTATCAGTCAAAAAAATTTCTAATGTAGTTTGATAGATTGATAAGTCCATAAAGAATTTTTTCATAAAAATAGTGTTAAAAAATTCCAACAGATGGCGGATGATCGCTTAATCTTCTCCCTAGAAGAGAGTTAATTTCTAAAATATAAAGAATCTTTGTGATTTTTCTAAAAAAATGATCTGATATTTGTTTTTTTTGTTTAATGAACTTCTATATCAATTTCTTTTTAGTAAAACATTTTTATTGAGTTATAAATTTCTAGAAAAAAATTAAAAAAATATTTTTATGTGAATATACAGCCTGATATGGCCATTACTATTATTATTTTTTCATTATTATAATAATCCAGGATTTGATTTTATAAAGGGTTGATATATAGCGTGTTATTGACAATCTAAAGCACGGTCGATAGCTCAAAGGTTTAGGATTCAATTCCACAATTGTGGAAAAACTAACCGAAGAATAAAGTACGAGCGTGGGTATGAAAATAATGTATTATTTATCTTGCTATTATTATTGCCGATGCCGCTGACAATTTGGGGGACGAGAGATGGACTGAAGGACTCTCGAGGAGTTCATTGTCACCGATCTCTGGGGTTTGACACCAGACCACGGTTTCCCGACACAAGACACAACATTGCAATTATGTCACTGTCTCACGCGATTCGATAACGCATTGTCTGGACAACTCCCACATGACCGGTTAAGAGTCCTTCACGTCAAAATAATAGTGATTTCTTTTGCACTCCAAATTTCCCCAAAAGCAGCTTCGAAACACGTAAATTAAAAATGTTTTCTCATTAGACTTCACTACCCCGAAAGTTTGTTAAATTTTCTCATCATCCTACTTCTACCCGCAAAAGTTTCATTAATTTAAAAAGTTTAAGCCAAAATATAGTGCCAGAGCAAGACCAAGATCTGGAATCTGGAACTTGGAGCAAGAATTGCGCAGAATATTTACGGAAATTAAATTAATTAGTTAACTTTAAAGAGGTCAATGGCACTTTATTAGTAATTAATGTATCTAGGACTAGGATAGATTTACCGGGTCCAATAGATACACGAATTTACGTCGAGCACACTCTCTACTCCATTGCTAGACAAATATACCCGCAGTCAACATCCACAATGGTGACTATCGCACTTGATTGTCCAACTTTGAGTCCACACATTGAGCATTCATACACACATGCATATCTCTCGCCCAATTTGCCCTTTTATTTTCCATCATTTTTTTTTTGTTTTTGCTCTGAAAAAATTACTTGATGCAAAAATACTGAATTTTATTTGGCTTAAAAATTTTTCTACTTCATTCTAAAACATCAATTTCTTCAAAATGATTTTTTTGGTTCAAACTTTTTTCTCTTCTTCAATGATTTTTATCAGTTTCTCTCCACAATTTTATTTTGGATTTCTGTTATTTTCTATACCTTCAAAAATAAGTCTCAAATATTTTTCAGAATGTATTCAAATAATTTTTTTTAGTACTTTGAATATGAATTCTTTGTCTTAAACCAAGGAAAAAAAAAAATTTTTAAAGAGCGAAGAAATTATCTATATTATTAAGAGGAGAATAGACAAAACTTTGTGGCCAGTGTATTTATATGATAAAATGGATTTTTATGGTTAAATTCTGTGTCATTGGAAAAGTCTTGATTTGAATTTGTGCCTTTTTAAGGTTTCATACCACATTCTCACCAATAGTCAGTTTATGATGATAAGTGTTTAGGCTGCATTTGAAAACGCTCTATCTCTAGATAGATAATTAAGAAATTACCTTGTATCTTGTAAACTATTGATATTTTTGAAGATATAAGCTCATCCTGATGTTACACTCATCAAGACCTTTCATTTAAGTACCCACATCAATTTTCCATATATTTATATATATTATATATATGTATATATGAAAAATATATCGAAAATGCATGTGGGTACTCAAATGAAAGCTCTTGATGAGCATAACATCGGGATGAGCTTATATCTTTAAAAACGTTAATAGTTAAAAAAGTACAGTGCACCTTAACAAAAGTTATTATTTAATAAAGAAAAATTTTATTCATTTATAGTTCAAATGTCACATAGTGACTGTCAGATTGCTAGTTCTTAATTATTATTAGGAATTTGTGTAGTTGGATGCAGAATTTGAGTGTATCAATAGAGGATAACATTTTTTTTGGTGGTCTTTTAGAATTTTTTATGATAAGAAAATCAGTTACAAGGCAAAAAACTCTTGAATGATATTGTTTTTGGATCAAGAATATTTTTCTTAAATCAATTAGCTTTTTTGTTTCTCTCTCTATCTTTATTTTGATCCTAAACCACAAACCACAAGAAATAAAAGCATGTCTCACAACTAAGCTCCAACATTATGCATGAGCGTTGGCGCTCAGTGTTGATGTTCGGATTCCGATGTTGGATTCCTGGCATACATGCGTTGATTTAAACCTCGAGTTACGTGTAAGCGAATTATCTTTCTCTATCTTCATACCAGCAAAGGGAATGCAGGAATGAAGGAGTATGTGAAGTGGAGCAGCTCAACTGTGCACGTACCTCGAATTACACGCTCATTTGCGCTCCAGGTATCTCGGGGGTGAAATTCATGGCGTTGGGAGTTTGGGAATGAACCAGTGTTCAGCATATAGCATATAGCATATAGCATAGGACCGTCATACATGTTCCACACCGTACCGCGACTGGATGATGTCGGGATAAAGGGAAAGGGGAAAAGAGCCGCGTAAGTTCTCTCTCTCTATATATATATATGACCAACTCATCCACCAGATACAGATATACAGGGAAGGTGAAGCTAGGTTACGGTGTATCCGCGGCATCAGTTTAGAGGCGGAGTCCAAACCGACCAACCAGCCAACCAGCATCCCGGATTTTCTCATCGCTGTATTATGTATCTCTATATCTCTGTATCTCGCGCTCCTTCCTATCCGTCTCTTTGTGTCATCACCCTTCGCAAAACCCCCAAGGCATAAGTATACTCCTCTCCTGTTGAAAACTTTTTACTTTTGCTCTCTGCTCAAACTTTTACCTCAAAAATCATAAATTTACTCCTTCGACAAAAGTTTTTTTTGATTTACAAAAAACACTTGTTTTTTTCATAAAATTTTGCTGTTTAATTCCTTTTTAACATCATTAAATATCTTTTGGTTTGATTACAAGTCATTAAAGTATGAATGATCAGTATTTTGTTCTCCAAAAAATCTAAAAAATTCCTATTAATATATACCATGTGTTTTTTTTCATAAAATTTGACTATTTAATGCCTTTTTGAGATCAAGAACAATTCTTTTTTGTTCAATTAAAAATGATCAAAGTGTAATTAGTAAGCATTTTGCACTCAAACTTGATCAAAAAAATCTTAAAAACTTCTTCCAAAGTAGAAAAAGTGTTTTTTGTTAAAATTTGATCATGTTATTATTTATAAATATCAAGAACAATCCTTTTGTTCGATTAAAAATGATCAAAGTGTAATTAGTAAGCATTTTGCACTAAAACTTGATCAAAAAAGTCTTAAAAACGCCTTCCAAAGTAGAACAAGTGTTTTTTGTTAAAATTTGATCATGTTATTCTTTATAAATATCAAAAAGAATCCTTGTGTTCAATTTCAAATCATCAAAATATGATTGACAAGTATTTTACATTCAAATTTTATCATAAAAGTCCAACGAACAAGTTCAATATAATAAATTATGTAAACAATTATAATTTAATTAAAATTTCGATTTTTTTAGATACAATACCTTAAAAAACTCTATTTAATATTTTTAAAAATAAATTTTTACTAACAAAATACAAACTCCCATAAAAATCACTATCATTGTTAGTGTAGTTCAATAATAACCACGAAAAATGAGTCTAAATACGGTAACCGACCCAACGGCCATATTGAAAACGATATTTCTAAATGCACAGTCGTCGAAAAGTTTAAAAAAATTCCCCAATATAGAATTTTTTTGATAATTTCCATTGTTTCTCTTACAATCGTTGGTTTGTTGATTTTTGGGTTTTCCAAAAAAAAGTCCAGAGCTCTCGGGGGTACAATAAATAAATCCAAACAATTTAAAAGCAATGTAATGTTGAGGCATATAACCACAAGGATGACGATGATAATCAGGAGAGTTGTAGCTTCTCTGAAAAATACCCGACGAAACGGAATAACGCAAAAACGGGGCATGCAGCCCGACAGCTGAGTGTACACAGGAACCTCTCCTTTTTCCCCATCTAAATCTACAATTCTCTCTTTTTTCTCTTATCCCGATAGAACGGGTGCCTCTATGGCTTGTAGTTGTGCTACGTACAGACAGTATCTGTAGAACGGAGCGGACTCGCGCGTTTCAGCCCCATCTCTATCGTCCTCTTTGTAAGGCGCTCTATCTTTATCGGGTGTTTCTCCCTTTAAGTGAGTCTATTGCACCTCGGGGACCTATGCAAACACACCGAGCATTCATTGCCGACACACATATACATCCACATATGTGTTATACCCTCAAAACTCTTCACTCTTCACATATGCAGACATGAAACATAAATTCATATGGCCGTACTATATACGGCGAGGAGAAAAAATTCATGCCGTGATTTAATGGACGCCAAACGGCTCGAGGACTTTCAATTAATCGCATCGGTCCACAGATTTTCTTTTAAAAATAAAATATATAAATACAGTGTGAATACCGGCAAATATTTTCGATTATTTATTTGAGAAATATCTCCAATGATGTGGAATAAATTTATTTACCAAAAAGACAATAAATATTTTGGACTGATATATTTATACACTGATAAAAAAATTAACTGGACTCAGGAGCCAAAATCTTGAACCAAGAACACCATTTTGAAGAAAATGATTTTCTTGAATTAAGAGAATAAATTCTTAAATTGAGAAATTATTCTTGGTCTAAGAAAATTTTCTTGTTCCAAGAATTCATTCTCTTGACTCAAGAAAATTATTTTCTTCAAAATGGGATTCTTGGTTCAAGATTTTGGCTCAAGAGTCAAATTAATTTTTTCATCTGTATACAGATTATGCCCGAGGCCTGAAGAGAGAACTTTCGAAGAAATGAAGAAAAGTAGATGATTCTTTACTTGGTGAGTGAATTTTATTGCGCGATTATATTGGATCTCTGGCGGATGGGAGGGAAACTGTGACACAGGGAAGAAGGAAGAAAAAAAAGGAGTTTGTCGAGCAAAGGAGGACTTTGCAGAACCCCACCGGGACATGGCGTACTCAAACATTTCAGCTCGCGCTCTAAATTCGCCGTCGCTCAACTTCTCTTCTTTCAGCTCTGCTCTCAGTTTTCAATGCTTGGAGCACTAAATCTGGCACTCGTCCTTCTTCTGGGTTGTCTTCGGCAGCGTTCTCGAGCCCCCGTCGCCTCTCCCTTACTTGTCCTATTTACAATTCAGATACTAAACTGAGTAAGAGGAGTAACGTTTGTGTTGTCAAAAGATTATCTGCTCGGTCTTTACCAAAATGTACCTTTCGACCGCTAAAGGAGCACTTATTTGACGTCATTTTTATTTTAACTGACACTTAATTCTTAACCGGTTTTACTTTATTTTTTTCTGGTTATCAAATTGCCAGAAATGTTTTAGCTGCATGATTAATCAATATTTTTTATTTTACTTTTAGAAATTTGCATTACAAATTAATGATCAATATTTTTGATATTCATAAAACCAATAAAAAAATGTATGCCAATATTTTTATGTCACTAAATATCAAAAATTATATTTTATTTCATATATTTTACATTTAAAAAAAGACCCTATACTTTTAAATATTGACAGAAATTTTTTGATGCATCTTTAATGCGCTCTATTCAAATTAACAGACAAATAAAAAATTTTTGAAATTAAATTTTATTCTCTATAATTTTTTAATCAATGAAATTTTCTGTATTGATAAATTTTGAGTTATTTTAAAAAGAATGAAAATTTTTTTTAACATTTTTCGGTTAATATTTAATGAGAGAATTTCTAAACAGACATTTTATTTTTAGTCATATTTGCAAAATAATATTTTATTACAATTCTTCAGAAGGGTGTCAATTTTTTCCCCAGACTTTCTTCATTGATAAATTTACCCGCGGCATTTTTTCAAGGACCAATAAACGCGATATTAAATCGCACCCTCGTCTTAATTCCTGCCTAAATAAAACCTAGCTATTTTTAATAACAATCTTCAAGAAAGATTTTCTACTGAATATCAAATATGAAATGAAAAAAATCGCGTATATAAAACACACAAGTTCTACTCGTCGCTGGCTATCGATCAAAGCTCAGACAGAACCTGTCCGAGCACAGATGAAGACCAAAATAAAATAAAATAAGTCTTCTATGATGGCAGAAGCCTGCTACTTAATAATCGGAGCTACGTGAAGGATAATATGAGTTTAGTTGATAAAAATATATTGAATTTTAAACAAAGCGACTTTGTAAATCAAGAGTCTGTTCAATAAGATTTCTGTTCAAGCTATTCGGTATTATTTGATGTGCGATGTCTATTATATGATTTTCCATAAACAGTAGTATGCAGTCATACAGCCAGATGTAGCTCGCGCACTTGACTGTCGCTCGAAGCCACTCTTTCGGCTTATACACGTCCACTTGTGCAGTAAACTGCTGTACCACTGACAGGCAGCCTCCTCTTATTATTCCCTGTAAATATATCAAACATATTACACTCCTTTTTGATCCTTCATCCTTCATCCTAGTGACTAGTCACTAGTTTAGATGAATAACAAAAGTGTGCCATTGTTTTGCCCCCATCGATAATCCACTCGCTCTTCCGAGGGCTTCATTTCATTCAGGAAACTCCCGACTACTTGACAAACAAAAAATATCACCATAATTTATTCAGCTTTCAAATTAAAAGTTTATTAATTTTTTATGCTGCTTCTCCGTTGAGCTAAATCAGTTTTTGAATAAAGCCACAATGATTTATTCCCAAAAAAAAATCAATCAATTTTTTTGACAAGATAAAATCATTTTTATACTTAAATATTATTTTTTATTTTTTTTTTTTTTCAAGACCAATAAATGTCAAATTTTAACTTTACATTAGTTAAATAAAATTTTTTCTTCTATAATTAGAATTGAGATTATTTCCATAATCTATATTAATAAGAGAATAAGCAAAATTTTGTGACCAGTGTATTTATGTGATAAAATGGGTTTTTATGGTTAAATTTGGTGTCGTTGGAAAAGTCTTGACCTAGAGTTGTGCCTTTTCATAGTTTCATATCATTCTCACCAATAGTCAACTTATGATTATAAGTATTTGGGCTGCATTCAAAAATGCTCTATCTCTAGATGAATCATTAAGAAATGACTCTGTATCTCATGAACTATTGATATTTTTAAAGATATAAGCTCATCCCGATGTTACACTCTTCAAGACCTTTCATTTGAGTACCGACTTGCATTTTTGATATATTTTTCATAAATATATATTTATAATATATATAAATATATAAAATATATGAAAAATTGATGTGGGTACTCAAATGAAAGGTCTTGATGAGTATAATATCCGGATGAGCTTATATCTTTAAAATATATATTATATATATGTATATATGAAAAATATATCAAAGTGGATGTGGGTATTCAAATGAAAGATCTTGATGAGTATATCATCGGGATGAGCTTATATCTTTAAAAACGTCAATATTTAAGAAAGTACAGTACAATTTAACAAAAGTCATTATTCAATAAAGTAAAATTTTAATTGTTTATCGTTCTCAAGTCACAGCAGTTGCATAGTGACAGCAAGGTTGCTAGTTATTAATAAAATTTATAAAATAGATTAAAAACCAAAAATTTGAATTTTTTTAAAAAGAAAGTTGATAAATTTAATAAAGCAATTAATTAAAAAGTATTTTAGAATAATTGAATCTTAAAAAAATTTTTCTCAGCTCTAAAACTCAAATTAAAAAAATAAAAACAACCACCCACCTAATTTTTTCCAAGCAAAAACGAGAATACAACTTGCCATCGGCTGTAAACAAACTGAAAACCAAATCAGGCAATTAATTCCCGTGCATATATTTTGGCAACTCATCAGAGTTTAGAGTCCGAAGTTTGGTGATCGATCATGCACCAGAGACAAGACTAGAGAGCAGAGACCAGAGTATGTAGCATCGGTAGTTTTGAAAGGTTTTGAATCAAAGCGCTGGCAATCAAATGATTAAAGGCTGCTCTGAAGTTGCTCGTGCGAAACTCCCGACGGAATTCACCACGGAAATCATGACGAGTCGCCTTCTACTTCGTCGGTCTACCCTCGGCCCACATATACATTTCCTCCCTCTTCTGGTTGTACGTGCTCACTATTATGTGTGTACTCGCGGATGTATTCGGCAACACTCTCGATTCTACTATATCTACATTTACTCCAAGCTCCAAGAGAAGAGTACATCAGGGAGAGATAGGAGGAGTGTAGACGAGCTTCAAAGCACCAGAACCGGTGAAGGAGGAAAAGCTACCACTGTGCCAAGCTCCCTTGCTCTCTGCTTCTGTCTCTGCTCTCTCAGTCCATCGCATCCCAGTTGAGCTCTTCTCTCCGGTTTGGCGTCCTATTCCCTGCTCAGCACTCGTCGTCCCGGCTCCCAACGTCCCAACGGGTGGACCATCTCTGAAGCTTCGAGCTTCAAGCTTCTAAACCCTCCAACGTTCGCATCCCTCTTGGCAAACAAACCCGGCTTCAGCTATGCTCTCTACTCTCTCTGCTCTCTACGCCTAGCTCACGGCAACAAGATCCCCTGGACAGCTTTCTCGATTTTTTCAATAAAATATAACTATTTATTGTTATTTTTAATCAGCTAATCCAATATAATTACTTAACAAATACAATGTTATTTATTGACTTTGTAGAGAAAATATCGATAATATTTTCGATTTTTGTCGACTTTTTAAGTTAAAGCTCAAATATTTAATTAATGACAATGAAATACAATAAAAATTTTTAAACTATTAAATTTTCTAAGAAAAATTATTAAAACTAGGAATCTTGTAGTCACTATGTGACTGCTGTGAGTTATGAACTATAAATAAATAAAATTTTGCTTTATTTAATAATGAATTTTGTTAAATTGCACAGTACTTTCTTAACAAATGACATTTTTTAAGATATAAGCTCATCCCGATGTTACACTCATCAAGGGCTTTCATTTGAGTACCCACATGGTTTTGATATATTTTTCACATATACATATATATAATATATATATAAATATATGAAAAATTGATGTGGGTACTCAAATGAAAGGTCTTGATGAGTGTAACATCGGGATGAGCTTATATCTTTAAAAATGTCAATCGTTTACGAGATACAGAGTCATTTCTTAATTATATATCTAGAGATAGAACATTTTCAAATGCATCCTAAATACTTATCATAGTAAATTGACTATCAGTGAGAATGATATAAAACCTTTAAAAAGCACAAATTCAAGTCGACTTCCCACGATACCGAATTTAACCATAATAACCCATTTTATCATCTAAATACACTGGTCATAAAATTTTGCTTATTCTCTTAATAATATAGATTATAACAAATAAATTATTAAAAAATAGAAATTAACAAAAAAAATTTAAATTAAAGAAAGTTTAAAAATGAATCACCCAAAAAAATGAATGATACGTTTATAAAATTACAAAGTTTAATTATTTTTTATCATAAAAGAATTGCGGATTTAAATTTCACTAATATTGAACTTCCAAAGAAACAAAAGTCTGTCGATTTAAATTAATAGACAAATTTAAAAGTCAACTTCACATTGGATTGTTTATTTACGTCAAAAAGCCAACTTGTTTTTTCTATAAACATTTATCATTCGGAACAGTATTAACTTTTTTTTTTTTTATACAACTTATAAAAATCAAACGATGGTGAGAAAATCAACGCTAGTTTATGATTTATTAAGAAATGACCGCCGAAATGGTGGATTTTCCCCAAACGAAATTGTCGAGCGCGTAAGTCAGGACCACAATATTCTCCCCGGCAAGGCTTTGAAGAAACAAATTTCCGTTGCGCTTAGAAGGGGGATCGATTTTGGTATTTTAAAGAGGGAAAACAACAGATACAGGTACGGAATTTCTCCAAATTAATTAAAAGAAATAAATCTATTTATTATAAATTTTGGTTAGATTTGATTTGGGAATCTCCAGCAAATCCCAAGGCGGTCAAACTTCAATAGAAGCTTCTACGAGAAGAAAACCCCGCGTTGTCAAAAAACCGCGACCTGCAAGCGCAAAGCCCCGTCGAAAAAGAAATCCACCTGCGAAGAAACACCCCCAAGAAGACAGAGTGATCCCCCGACCAAGAATCCCCCACCCGCCACCCACTTGGGCCCAGAAGAAGAGAAATTTGCGCGAAGAACCAATACCCAAGTACATCAGACATCCCTCGACCTCTTCTCGTCTATAATTCACCTTTTGTGATCCTTTCAACTGGTCTGGAAGTCTAGCAATGCTATTATTTAATAAAACCAAAATTATTTCATGGAAAAGAAAGTAAAATAAAGAGAAAAAACGTATGAACGGTAGCAGGTTTTTTTCCCATAAAATTCTCTTCCGTTTTGGAGTTTAGATCTTGTTAACCGAAACTAACCATCGCGATTATCTGCTCCTAATCCTCCTCGAACGGGAGCGTTTTTTATTTAATACGAGTTGGCTCATTGATTGTCAAGTTACGAGCTTCGAGATGCGGATCCTTTTTATTGTCCCGAGCTAGATAAATGGAGTATCTATCCGCAGGAAGAACTATTTCGGTATTGCTTTCGTTTCCTTTTATCCAAAGAAACAAAATTTCACGGTGAGAATTTAAAAGCATAAAACGTCCTTAATAGCCAGCGGAAAAATGACCATTTTTAGCCTCGGGGTCTAGTCCTACCCGTGAAAGAGATGAATAATTGGTGTGGTCAATCGCGCTTTGTTGGACCTACAGACATCCTGGCACCTGTTTTATTTTCTTAATCTCTATTTTTAGTTCTTTTGGAAAACAAAGTGTATTTATTTTACGGTCTTTGTTCTTCTTATCTTATGATTGTTTATGAATTTCAGCTATTTTTACAGAATAGCTACTTAAGTGAAGAACAATTGGGTGATTTAACTCATTAGAATATTTTTACAACAATGGATTCTTATCAGATAATAATTTCAAGTGTAAAGATGAGTTATTTCTTTACAAAACATATCATTTTTTATTTTACAAAAAAAACTTTCTTGAGAAAAAATTATTTATTCATTTTTTAATATTGAATATTTTGATTCAAATATTAAAATTATTTTAACAAAGTCATATTTTTTAATTTGAATATCAAAGAAAATATTTTTTTGTGAATGAAATTTAAACTTCTTGAATTTAAAGAAACATTTTTTAAGCTACTAACTTTTTTTCTTGCACTGAAAAAAAAGTTTTTGACTTGAGGGTAAATTTTCTTGGCTCAAAAAAATATTAAGAAAGATTAAAAATTTTTTGAATGAAGTCAAAGTTTTTTAAGTCAAAAAAATTTCTTCTCGTTCCAAAATAACTTTTGTTTTCCTTAAAATTTTCTTGGCACAAGAAGTTTGTTTTTTTCGTGTGCCAATTTTCTCACAATTGGCATAAAAGATTTACTCAAAAAAAAAAAAATAAATAAATAAACAAATTTTTACATTTTTTAAATGAAAAAAATTTTACTCTAAATTCTTAATCTTTAAGTTTAATTGGAAAAAAAAATTTTTTTTTCAAAGTATTTTAATTAAATCAACAATTTTTTTTCTGAAAAAAATTCACAAAACAAAATCAATAACCTAACTAATGAAAGCCAGCTTAGTTTACGGCGCCGCTAATAAATATTCACTTAAAACTACCTCGTAAAAGACTGGACATATATATTGTGTTTCCTTAATAACAGTAATACCCAAAGGACAATCCAATCGGACTGAGCCCGGGTCTTTCTACTTGCTATCTCTGTGTATTTGTAAATATACATAGGTGTCCCAAATGAAAAGGTATTGTGCAACAAATTGCACGCTGCACACCTCCTTACCCTATAACTAATAGCTTTTTGACGCAGGTATACCTTTCGGGTTTTCCCCAGCCCGCTTAATGGCCTCTTCCTTCTTTTTAATACACTCTAAACCCGGCACCCTTTTGGAAAAAAGATTAAGCCCTAAGTAGTGCTCGTAAAATCACGGGTGACCACCATATGTTCTTTAAATTTTGGACAAAACCCAAACCGGACAAAATTATGACCCGGATAATTATAATTATACCGCTAAAGTGCCGAAATTGATCTCGCTCCCTATTATTTTGTTTTGTAATATGTTGTGGTGTACTATTAGTTTGTATACGAAAAACAAGCACGCACAAACAATCGTTAAGGTAATGACAATAATTATCGTGTCACTCAGCAAATAAAGTCACTATTTTATCCGAAGAATGTTGCGTGAGCATCTTTATCTTTATACGAGTAATTTGTTATCCCTCTTATGGTTCAATTTAAATTAATATTAATTATAGTGATGAAACAAAGTCAGGTAATTTTTTAATAATTTACAAAAATTGATTTTTATTTTGTCGATTTAAAATAAATCAAAGTAAAAAAAATTTTAATAATGAAGAGAAAATTTTAAAGTTTAAAAAATTTAAAAGATAAAATTTTTTATTTAATAAATTACAATAAAAAAATTTTAATTTCATTTGAGATAAAAAATTTGATTTTAATAATAAATAATAAAGAGAAAATTTTCAAATTTCAACAATTTAAAAGAGAAAATTTTTTATTTGACAAATTATAGTAGAAAAATTTTAATTTGATTGAAGATAAAAAATTTGATTTAAAAGAATACATTTTTAAATATTTAGATCATTTTTATTGAAGAAATAAAAATTCTTTAGTTAAAAAATTATTTTTGGATTAAATAAATTTTATTACTTGATTTAAAATAATATTATCAGTAAAAAAAAAAAATAATATCAAAAATATATAGTAAAAATTACTTATTACTTATATTTGAAAATTGTTTATTTTTTGAATGAATAAAATTTAATGATAAAAAATATTGAAAGACATGAACAGAAAAAAAACTTACAGAGTTCCCAAATTTTGAACTTAAAAGGTATATTATACTTCCATCAAAACTAGTTCTTATTAGCATTATCAAAGGCCTATAAATATACAATATCCATTATAATGTAATACGTAAAATGATAAATATGACATAAATATAAAATATTTAGGAGTATCAAAAGCAAGGCGAAGATGGAATAAAAAATTCGTAGAAATAGAAAAGAATTGAAAAACATGAGAACCACATGTGGCAGGTGTTTTCCACGTACGTCATCTATGTCCTCATTCTATTATTTTTTTCCGTGGCCGCCCCTGACCCCTCGCTCCTCCGGGTATCACATACGCGTGTCAAGTCACGAATGAGCATCACACTTCCGGCACAACACTATTTGTTTATCTTATCATTATCATTGCCCAAAAGTATTATTGTCATTATTAATAAAATTTACTATCGCATCGCCCGTTTTCACACGCCTCAGATGTTTATGTGTCAAGTGTTATATTATTTCGTTCAACTTTTCAAATTTAATACATGTAATATGTGATTATTATTACGAGTTTGATCATTGATCAGGATCGACATAATTGCCCATGATAAATTGATACGTGTCTCTTTGGGTCAATTCGAGCTTACGAGGCATAAAAGAAAAACGAACTCGAGGGTCAAGGATATAAAAGCAAGGACAATAGCCGGCCCAATTAGGAGCTTTATTGTTGTCCGGGGCGATTTGATTTGTCGACGCCGACTTGATACATTATATTGCCTGGACCAAGTAAACTCTCACGCGGAACTAATATAATGTAATAAACTTTTAAATTTATGGGGAATTTTTTCTAACTTACTATTACTATTATTATTCTAATTTTTATTATAATGTCAGCAGCAAGATTTCAGACAATTAACAGTCCATTATGGTTGATTCATCAGCAGCCTTATAGGAATATCTGTAGCACAATGGAGGAATTGTGGGATTCGGTTCGTAGGTGCCTGCTGGATAATATGGAAGTGCAAACATTGTCTGCGTTATCTTAGGCGTTATCGCTTGCTCGGAGATTAAAGTCCCCGGGAGTAACTGAAGATGTGTATTTGGGCTGTAGGTCCCAGTTTGTTTGGTTATTTTTAAGAAATATCTCTTTAAGATATATTATTTTATTTTTTAATGCCTCGGTTTCTTCAGTTAGTATTCTAGAGCTGAGGAAAATTTTTTAAAAGAGCAAACATTTTAAAACTAATCGCTTTATTTATTTTTTTTAAGTTGGAACAATTTTAGTTGAAATATTTTTTATGATCTGGAGTTTGAATATTTTTAATTTATTTTAGAAACTGATAAAAATTTTTTTTTATCTGGTTACTTTTTAAATTTTGGTTTTTCATGGTCTGATTTTTTTTTATAATTTAAAATATAATTTATAGCTTTGATAATTATTGCCCAAAATTTAAATTCAGATATTTTTGATAAGTCAATATTTTTATTTTTTTGCACTTACTATTAATTTGAATATTTAAATTATTTTATATTAAAAAAAATTATTGACCAGAAAAAAGAATTTTTCCAAAAAAGAACACTTGTAAAAAATATTTTCAAATTTATCCGACCATATTTGTCTATCTGTTTTGTTTAAAGATAGCCAATAAATGATTCCATAAGATGTTTTTTGGCACATAAGAACCTAAAGAATAAAAGCGATAACATTTGGCTGGTGGTTTCGGAAAAGCTCTTGGCTGTTGGGTATAAAGTGGCACACCCGCGGGGTCTTATGCATTCTGACGCAATCTACCGTGAAACCGGCACTCGATACAAAAAAGAAGAAGGGTCTATGTATACATATATATATATGCGCTCTTCAGTACCAGGTCACTCGACTCTCCACAACTGACTGCGTGGCATTTTTCGAGGCATGGACGAGTATAATGGTTGGCCCTCGACATCGCCACCTTGGTGGTTAGCTCTCAGCCCCATTTTACTGTTTTATTTGTGTTCTTAAAAACTATGATAATGCCCGTAAATGTGCGCCCACTATCTATAATAAAAATAGAATAAAAAATATTGTGTACAATAGAAAAGACTGAAGGAATAGAAGAATTATGAGATATCTCAAGTGTGTCAGAGGCAGGTTACTCGGTATTTTCACAGTTAGGTGTGCAACACACACCACACTTTTATTTGTCGTTGGTATCAGTGCGTCCTCGAGTACCAAGGTGGAATACACATGTGCAGACACACATATCTACTTACCAATAAGTCCAACTGTATTCAGATCTCTAATTACAGTAATACTTTGGCATTTCAATGAAAAACTCCAATTATTTATTTACTTATCTATTAATCCATTTATTCAAATTATAAAACAATATAAATTTATAATTACTTCATTTCTAAAGAAGAAAAAGAAATTTACTAAATTTCATTCAAAATATCAAGCAAATCCCATAAAAATTTATTTAGTATAGTTTTATATGTCCATATATAACATAATATATCTATATTAGGTATAAAATGCTCATATATAATTTTTTCATAAAAGTTAGTATCAAAAAAAATCCGACAGATGGCGCATGATCGTTCAATCTTCTCGTTATTAGAGAGTGAATCCTAAAATATATATTATTTTTTTTTTTTAAAGCTTATTTGTCATGGATTTTTAGGTTCATTAACTACTTAAACGACTTTTTTATAATTTTATATACTTAGAAAAACAAATTATATGATTAAAAAAATTTTTTAGATATAAAAACTGATATTTTTGATAGTTATTGATAAAAATTGGCCAAATTGTTCAAAGTAATTCAATTATTATTTAGAGTAGTTGTTTTATGATTTATTATTCATTCAAAATTGAAGCACTGACCTAAAAAAATATTGGATGTAAGTATAGTGTCGAATAAATACGACTTTCAAATTGTTGGTTATCACAAAATTGCTCTCCAACTTAGCGAAAAGTAAAAAAAAAGCGAAAAGAAAGCTCGTACATTCCAAATAAACAATCCCATTCTCAGAAAAGTGGAAAGTGGTCTACTTTTATTGGGTTGTAGGAGGCGCGATGTCACGCGATCCGAATGACAAAGAAAAACCAGATAAACTCTGTTCTTAAGCTCAGTGCTCTCTGCTCTGTTCCGCCGGGGAGCTGGAGTGTGAGGAGATCGAGGGAGACATCACGATGTATAAAAAGCGAGAAAGATAGAGATAAAGAGATAAATACAGAGAAAGAGATGAAGAGAGGAAGACAGACGCGGATCAGGATAGTCTTTGCCAAACACCAATATTTGCGAGCGCCCTGTTGGTATCTCTGCTCTACTCGAGTCCCAGAGTCGACTCGACCGATCTCACCGCAAGCACCCCGCGATAACCCTTCGCCTCCTCAATTTCATGCCATGGATTTCCGTAGATCAAAATGCAGATTGTCAATTAGTCGCTCTTGAAATCCCGTCAAGAAATCTTTCATCAAAGCAAACCTTTTCTTCTCTTTTCTTCTTCTTCCTCTCATTTTTCGATTCACCTGCAATAAATAATAAATAATGAGGCAGTAATTAGCGGCGGCCATGCTGTCCGTTCGAGATTTAATCACGTCACACACGGGCTCTACTCGTTGGATCTATTGAACCGGTAGACCCAAGGGGTGGACGTTCACCTCATACATACCACACCAATCCCAGCTCTCTGTCCATACTCACACTCTTATACCCACGCATTCTCATACTGTCATCACCCGCATGTATGTAGATGTGTGTCGGTGCTCAGTAACTCTTTGAACATGTTGACGATGTCCAGGCTAGCCAATGCAGAATGTTCAACGTTAAATGTTGAATACTCTGATGTAGTTGCCTGCATGGACCGATTATAATGCGCGTAGCGTCAGCTCCAGGGACATATATCGACTGCCACGGATTTACGGCAATATACACCACCAGCAATTGGCATACACGTACATTTTCCACCACCAGCTTGTCCTTGTTACCAATATGCTTCTCCAACTCTAACTAGAATTATTGCTGCAATATGTGTCGCCATTTCGTGACTAACGCGATTAGAGGGGCCAACGTCTGTAATACGACGTGTGCATAAATATATATATTTGCCGAGTGTGCAAAATCAATTCGCGGTAACAATAATTCATGGTTAACATGTGTTAACGGTACTTGGCGGTTCGCAAGTCCAAAGATATGTCGCCACATCATGGCGGAGCAAGGATTTAAAATGTTGGATGTTGGTATGAGGTATGAGGACATATGCCTCTCTATCTACACTCTGGCAGATAAGAGTGTAGTGTGTATAGAGACTCGAGAGCGTTTGGGCAAATATTGAGATGTCAATGCAAGTTTTCTTGGAAAGCTGGGCTACGTCATGGTCTTCTTCGAGGATTTGCTTTTTCAGAGCCTGAAATTATTCACTACACGGAAAAAAGTAAACTGTAAAATTCACTTGGATTCCGGTTAATTTTTATGGTTTCAAACAGTACAGTGGAGATCGGGGTGGCAAAAATGTAAATATTACAGAATTTAATGTAGAAAGTGAAAAAGCCACAATTTACAATTTAATATCGAGAATAAGTGATTAGTAGCTGTCACGATAGTATGATAACAACTCTGTTATTTTAAAAAATTACAGTTTCAAACAGTAAAAATTGCCATTTCAATATATAGTCTATTTTATGAGGAGAAAGGGGTCTCAATCTAGAAGAATTTAACTACTCTTAAAATATATATTTTATCAGTCCAAGCAAGTTAATAATTATAGTTTCATTTCTAGCGTTCCGTTTAAAATTTACTATTTTACTTTGTGAATATTGACGTTGCTTGCACGCATAAAAATTATTTGTTAGGACGACAAAAACAGGGATAACAAAAAAATATGCTGTGATAACAAATTAATTTACTTAGAATAACAAATCAACTAGTTCATTTAACAAGATCAACTAAGTTGTAATAACAAATGAGTTTCTACTGCTCTGAAGTTAATTTTGTTGTCTTAACAAAATCGCTTTGTTATTATAATAAATTTTTTTGTTGCAATAACAAAATAGTTTTCTTATCAATAAAATTTGTTACTTGAACAAGCTACTCCGTTGCTTTAACAAATCGATTTGTTACTTCAACAAAACTATTTTTTTTAAATAATTAAAAGATTCGGTTACAATAACAAAATAATTTTGTTGAGTGTGAACATATGAATTACTTATTATAACCTATGTGTTTATTAACACAACATATTATTTGTTATCCCTATATGAACATAACAATTTGTTGTCACAACTTATTTTTTGTTGCTCTAACAAAAAATTTTTCTGCGTGTGTATTAGAAATTTAGTAACTTTATTTTATACTTTTTACATATTATACGATCATTTTTTAAGTACGAAATGATAAATATCAAATTCAAAATTCTTAATTATTATACTTTAACATTTTCGACATTCACATAGCGAATATTACTGATTGAAATAGTATTTTCTTCCATGCAAAGTATAAATTGTAGCATTTAAATGATAAATATTATAAAGTAATTAGTAAAATCACAATTTTACTGTTTAAAATTGTAATTTTTAGCAGTTGATCATTACTTATTGTAAATCGACTATTATTTATTACACTTTACTTTTTTCCGTGTATAGTAGGAAAAAAAGAGAGAAAAATGCATTAATATGTGTATAATGGGAAAGGTATACAACACCCACGGTAATTGATATTAAAAAGTACACAATCGGTGCACACGCCGTCGGATAATAAAGTGCTGGAAGCTGGAATACATAAACTGGGCAGGATTTAAATGAGTGGGAGTTGAAATTGAATAAATAAAATAATCGGGAATGAGGGAGAGTTTAAAGCGGCAAATGATGACAGTGATGTTTTGGGATGTTTTCGCTATTTGGATGGGCTGCATTACCATTTAGATTAGTTGGATTTGTATATGGCGTAACCGCGAAATATAAACAGTGAGCGAGGAAGGAGGAATGAGGAGCGGAGTTGTTAAACGTTTTAATTTTATTCTGTTAATTACTTTGAAACGGATGGCTTTTTAAGTAGATTAAAATATTCGGTAGCGTTAAACTCACGTTGCTGTTTCGTGTCTGCACTCCCGTAAATTTGTGTCGTTCTGATCGCTCCACGTTCTGCAGATAATTAATGTGTTTTTGGTGCGGAAACGTCCAGTGAGGCATTATCCAAATTTTGTACACGGCAATCCAAAAGTTTACGTGCATCAAGCATGGCTGCCCATCCAATTTCGCAATGAAACCGACACATCATGTTCAATTTTAACTAGATTTCTGGCCTCCGCCCCCTCTTTGCAGCCCGCTTATCAAGCAAATCGTTTGCTGAAATTCATTTCGCTTTACGCGAATTTGTTCATCTGCACTGGTGCCATTTTCCTCTCACAAATATTCCTTCTGTTTTTTATTTAGTTTTATTCAAATCGAGTATAATAAATTAATAATTATTATCAGTCCAAATAATTACTCTCAAAGATTTGAAGAGTACCAACATCAACATCAAATATTAAACTTTTATTTATTTATTAATTGATAAAACAAAATTACCGGATGGAACGTATTATATTGTTTGTTTGTCTTCCACTAAATTTTGTTGGAAATGTTGATGTAATTTTTTTTTTTTACTTTTCCCCTGATTTATAAATTTATTCAGTGGTCGAAAGTAATATAGATAATTACTACATATAAAATGGATAGTTTGTGTTAGATTGATTGATCAATTTTTATTTTCTAAATCTCATATAAGCGCATTATACAAAGAATGCTTTTTTATTTAAATATATTGTTATTTTTTAATATTTATAATTTTACTATTTTCCAAAATATGTTCATTTTATTTTATTTTATATTGAAAAGTTTCATCATTTTTAAATAAGCAGAAAAATTTTTGTTTCAAATTTTGGTTGAATATAAATCAAAAAAAAAATAATTAGCAATTAGGAATATTATTTTTTTTCTATCTTAAAAATTTTTCTAAAGTATTAATTAATATATTATAATTTAAGACAAAGTATTCTCAAATTTTGTTTCAATTGAAAGTGTAGCTCAGTTTTAATTCATATTTAAACAAAAATAACTTCAACAAAGTGCAGCAATTCATTTTTATTAAATGAAAACTTTATTCTTAGCCACTTCAATCTTCAATACTTTTCCCTCGCCTAAAATAAGTGAAGAAAAAGAAAGTAAAGGGAAGGAAAGAGCTTTTCCGTGACAGACGGCTCACAAGCGAGGACAAACAATCATTTTCGTGCGGGCATCACGCATGTGGGTGGTTCAGTATATGTTTTATATATGTGCATACACATAACAGGAATACATTACACGGATATGTGTAGACACGTATGTTAGTTTACACATTTGTAGATGTATGTATGTATGTATGTGTACAGACGTAGTTCCAGCTCGAGCATGAGCGAGGTGCTTATTGGGTCCGTTGGGGGATGCTGGATGCTGGCTGAGCTTGGAAACAACCCTCTGGTCAAACATTGCAACATCAATCAGCACCAGTCACTCAACCGTGGGCCATTGGCGCCAACATTGCGATATTGCTTCCATTTACATTCTGCTCGCTGAAATATTTAAAATTTTTAGGTGTTTTTCCCATCAAACAGAAATGATAAATACACACCGCTGAAAACTACTGTAGTGCAGTGTACTAGGCGAAATAACTGGCATTAGAGGTAGGAATATTCGGTACATTTTATTGATGAATAAGAAAAACATTGAACAGCATAAGCACCAGTTAAAAGAACGAAAACAGTTCGGCTAAGTGAGATGTAACCCTCGAAACTGTTTTGCATGGCATTAGGCTAGTATTATTGTAAGCCGGCATTTATAATTCTCGGCCCCCACGGCGACTTCGTCACCCTCTAGTTTGTTTAAACATCTTGTATCTTTGTGTTGCGTGTGTTGGAAACACAAAACAGTGTTGAGTTAATTTTTTATTGCATAACTGGCCTCTGGGAATTTCTAAAACTCAGACTACCCATCACGAATCCTAAAATATGACTAATTTTCATCTTATGCCTGACATAAGTTGATTTAATCTCGGGTATTTGACAAAAATTAGCTTTTTAGTTGATCAAATTAATAAAATGCCAGATAAGCCCTTTAAAAAAGTAAAAATAAATGATTTTTGTCTTAAAACTTATATTCTAAAACTTAACTCTCTACAAATGAGAAGATTATGCGACAATGCGCCATCTGTTGGAAGTTTTCAACACTACTTTTGATCAAAAAATTCTTTATTGGATTATTAGGGACATATGTAGCCAAATTAATGTTCTAATTAACAAATTATCTAAGTTATTTTTAAAAAATCATCTTTAAATATGAAAAGTAGTAGATTAAAAATTTTTTTGACTTATAAAAATCCTTTTAATTGCTCAGAAAATGTAAAGTAGGACAATTTTCTTATAAAAACATTAAGATATTTTCTGACATGGCCAATTTTTATATCTTCTTATATTTAAGCCTATCGAAAATCGTTAAAAATCCGATTTTTCGCGTAAAATTTATTTACTACTCTCATTTTCGCTGCGAGTTGCTAAGGGTTTGAGGGTGTAGCAACAATACAGTGTTGTCGATCAAAGCGCCTTGGGGTCTACAGAGCACAACAAGGCAAAGAGAAGAGAAGAGAGGAGAGAAGCGACTACAACTACTCCTCATCTAGGATAAGGAAGAGGAAGAGGAAGAGGACGATGCATCATTGCAAGGCAGAATGGCCCAACATGATAACAGAACCAGTGCCGTAACCGGGCGGTCTGTAGTGTGTTGGCTGTTGAGTTGGCAAACATGTCTGCAACGTTGTCAGCCGGGCAGGAAATTACGTCTGCCTTCAGCTGCTCTATATTACACGAGCCCCTTCTACTTTCGGTTAGCACGATGCACCGAGGCTTCGCCTCTAGGTAAAAGTGCATGTGCTTTGTCTATATATAGGCGAACATTGATGTCCAGGTCCATTATACATCACCATTCAGAGCTTGATGATTAAACCCAAATTGATAAGGCTGCCGTGAGATTGAGGATACTTAATGCTTGATGCTCGGAGTAGGTTAAGGTTGCTTCGAGAATGTCACTGGGAATCTAGATTCTAAAATCTGGAATATAGAATATATAATATAGATGTTATGTATTCAGCGATCGCCTTGGGGGCTGTGGATAAATACTCTATGAGTCACTTTGGGTAAACATCAGCATATTCTATCACCGTATAATCACGTAGGCGTTCAAACTTGAGTTTGATCTTCCAAATAATTTTATTGGCTGTATTCGTCTCTAGAGATATAAATTAAATAAATATCCTTTTGAAAATTTTTTTTTGTTTATTTGTCTTTGTGTTTTATTTCTTTCCGCTGATTTCTCTTTAATATCAATATTCAATATTTAATATTTAATATTTAATAAACTTTTGATATTAGTTATTGCGTTGTTCAAAGAACTTTTTGATGCAAACTAAAAGAATCAATTTTAATATCAAACTGTATCAAAAATTCTTACTCTTAGTTTTTATATTAAAAAAAGTTTGGAAAATCCAAAAGTGCACGACTGACAATGCTCATTTAATTATAAAAAAAAAAAAAAAAAACAGTCTTCTGGCTTTTTTATTTTGTTAATTGTACATAAATGACATTAAATAACCTAACCATTCGCATTCGGTGACGTACAATTCTCCTAAAGAATTAAAAAAAAAAATTTAACTTATTTTGATGTTTTTTTCCGTTTCTAGTGGACTAAATAAATTATTGCAAAGTGTCAAATTAATCTCCATTAAATTATCTTGACAATAGTATGCAAAATATCATGATTCCGTGAACTAACAAGACTATAATAATGAAAATAGTTGCCGAAATAAGGCGAAAAAAATTTTCTGATCGTAAAGCACTCTCTGATGCTTCGCATCATGAGTCGTGCAATATAACATTAAAAAGGTACAAACTGTGAAGCTTTTCAATCAGATAAATACACTCAAAACTCATCAGCAAGGTGTCGTCATAATCCAAAAAGCATATAATCAAAAAAATCTAATATCTATCTTTGAATAAAATATTCCTTCCAAAAATAAACATACAGACATTTATTATCAAGTTTAAAACTCAAATGTTGTATGTAGTCCCGATGAAAGAAAGATGCGAGCGTACACAGAGAAATCGGGCGCCGCTTTACGAGGAATAACACTCGTTCAAATAAAACACAATATCACCGCCTAAGGAAACACATTTCCCTGCAAACATCCTCAAAATAAAAAATTCACCAAAATCAGTGTCAGTGTTTACAAAGTTTACAAAGTCTCGGATTCCTAGAAACAAGAGCAAAGTGATGGACAAGCTGGACAGAGTCTGGATGCTGATGATTTCATCAATCCCGTGTAATTCCAGTGAAGATAAACTGATCCAGGTATGATTCTTTGTGGCACACGCTGCAGACGTTCGTTATATCATCATATATCAAGGGATAGTTGTGCTCTGTATTATGCTTCTTTAACATATACACAGCCGAAAAGCAGGTATGTGCTCGCTGGTTCATGAGGCCCGCGATCCGAAGAACAAACAACCCCATTGAAATTTTCACTACCGGGATTTCTGTATAGCGGATGCTGAGAGTTTTGTCAAGAGAAAAACGCGGGGGTACGCCAAACTCAACATAGACATAGACACTGAAGCATATAAGCGTGGAGTAGTAGCAGTAGTCGCAGAGCACAGTACTATACCCAGAATTGATGCCTCCGGGTTATGAGATTTTATGAGAGTCAAAGCGGTTTAAATGCTGACTACCCTCGAGTATCAAAACTAAACGTCCCCTTTGATTCGTACCAGAGAAAGTACTGACTAAAACCCTCCACAATTACAATTCAAAAACTCGCTCAATCTCAAAAACTCATATTCATCATAACTATCACTCAAAATTCATCGTTGGTCATTAATCATTCATGATTCTTCATTCCTGATGGATTAATTTAAATTTTAAACTTGTCTTTCACAAATTAACTTTATCTTTCTTATATACTCTTTGAGTTCTCGGAATTCCTCGAGCTTGAGCAAGAGAACAAAGGTTACCGCGACATGACATTTCTCAGTTGTATGGATTTTTCGTCATATCCGGCAACTCCGTCCCAGTCTGCTCAGTTCATGTCTGTCTAACTGTCCTCGTCTTCATTTAGCCGAGGAGCTCTCTCTGTGTATATAGTACCTTACATTATATAGTTTCTTGAGGTTCGTTACCTCAAAAGGAGAAAAAGGATAAACTGAGCGAGGATGGAGGATCGAGGATGACGTTATGTGGGTCGCTCACCATCTCCATCTTCTTTGTATGTACAGATAGAATACCTCCTAGTACTAGTGTAGTAGTTCTATCCGTTTTGTGGTCCCTCACAGCTCGTCTTGCGTCAATATTTGAGTCAAACACGTTAAAACAATACCAAACGATCCCGCGGAGAGAAACAAGAGGACGAGCGCCAGCTTCCGGGAATTTTATCTCGCGTTTTGTCGGGAATAACCTAGTCTTTAACGACTTGCTGATTTCCTGTCCTGGAGGACGCAAACCACTTACGTTTGGGCATGACCAAATTTTTAATTTTCAAGGAATCGTATGGTCTAAAAAAGACACACTTAATATTAAAAATAGCCTGACTTAACCAAGATTCGAACCCAGATCCTTTAAATAAAAAATCTAATGCTTGGTATTGGGCCCCATAACCTGTAGAAGAAATTTTTTTTTTTTTGGTGGAAATACAATACCAATAATAAAATTTCTTATCATAACACATGGCAGTGATTACTTTATGGTAATTTTGCGTCATAAATAACAAATTCAATAGATAAATTGATTAATTTTCTATATAATACTCTAATATAATGAATTTTGGCAAATTCTATTTTGTGCAAACATCAGCAATGTCATTTAAACCTCATGAAATTTGTTACTGGGAAGTTATCCCAACAAACCCCAATTGGGACAGTTGGTCCAATTGAACAGGACATATTCTTAGGTATTTAAAGGACATTTGCCATTGATAGTTCGGACTAGGATCCTCTGGAATTGCAGCATCGCATCATTGTCCGAATTACCGTGTAAACATTTCACCCATTATAGTTATATTTGTAGTATATAATAGCCAAAAAGAGTGACAGATAATATATATGGAATAATATAGAATGAAAGTGAACAAGGATGATCGATCTTGGAGTAAGTTGAGAGAGATAGAGAAGTTCGAGACTGGGTGAATGGACACTATTCTCTGGACCAGCAGGATCATTGTGTCTGATGTTTGGACATGTGTTCCGCCCCAGTCACGCCCTATTGTTACCATTTTCTATGCATGTTTGTCCGTTTAAAATGTTGGAACAACGACTCTGCTGGGCTAAGTGACACGCGCGTCTTTTTATTATTTTACATTTACACCGATATCTTTCATTCATGAATCACAAGTTACAACTTACGACTTACTACTTTTTATGCTAGCATAAATGTTCTTACAAACTTTGGATCTACTGTATAGTATGTCTCACTAAGAATGTCAAACAATAAAATATTTAATAGGAAAATACCTACACAAAATATCAACACATAATATTGTATGTACATTGTACAAAGTACAAATATATAATAAATGAAAAAAAATATTCGATATTACAATAATCAAATCGGTCTATAACAACATAAAATTGTTTTCTTTAGTTTGTCGTCTTATAGGTAGTTTTTTCTTTTCACAATATATAATATTTATTTTTTCTTCAAAATTTATGGACTTTTATTAGAAATATAAATTTTATACCAAAAATCAATTTAAAAATATTTTTTTGGACAATTTTTAAATTAAAATTTTCTAATGTTTGATATTAAATTAAAGACTTTAAAGAAATAATTAAAAGATGAATTATGAATTTATAAAGTACAAAAAGATCCAACGGCAGGATATAGACGCAGGAAAAAGGGAATATTTGTGTCAAATAAAGCCATTTAGTTCTGGCTTCTTAAATATTTATTTTTGACAAACACAAAAATATTTGCTGAAACTAAATATAACAGTTGATACAAATAATATTAAGCAACTAAATTAAATTGTAATGTTTGTCGAAAATATACAATTTATAGAAGAAAAAATTAAAAAATAAAAGATGTAAATTAGAAAACTAGAACTTCTGCCCAAAAAATGAACTATATTGTCGTCTAAAAAATCATCAATCAAAATCTTCAGGATCATTAAGTATCTAACCAAGTTAATGACAGTCGATGGGAACTTTTTTCTTGAATTTTAGGTAAAAGCATCAAAACCAGTAGCCCGTGAAAATTTAAAAAGTCACGATGTCCGGATGTGAAGACTCATTGTTGTGATGGTGGGTTCAATTGCCGTAAAATCAGTGTTGTGGGTCTCTTTAAAAGTCCCTTTGAGGGACCTGTTATCCCGTCTTATGCCCAGTCACCGATATTTTTCTCTATTTGGTCCATATATTCAGAACCGAAAATTGTTTCTTAACAAGGATCAAAAGGAAAATAGGATGACGGGGCGTTTATGGGCGCGGAATATCGATGATCGATTGTGAGAAAGTTATCTCGTAGGCGGAATCCATAACTCGCCGTAAAAAGACCTGCTACATTATATTACATTATATTATGTTCGGAACTATGAATAAAGAACTCGTGAAAAAGTTGTAGACTCGTTGACTTCCTTGAGGAAGTTCACACGGGTGCCCAATCCAGGTCTTTTATCATCAGACACGCCTCATATCTTCGACTTTTCACCTACGCAATCTATTATTGACCGTTTCCTTTGATGATCCGTGAAATCACAAAAAGGAAAATTTAATAGATCGATTTTCTTTAAAAATATTTTCCATCCGCTTTTGCTCTGCGCGAAATAATATCTTGTGAAAAAAGTATATTTTTCCTGGCAATTTGTCTATCGATAAATCTGTAATGTTATTGTTGTTGATGTTGTGACCCTCAAGAATGAAATTATTATTACAAACGAATCCGCCTATAAGCGCCCTAACATAAAATACCCGACAAAGATTGTAACGCCTAAACCAACCCCTCTGATCAACTAAATAGGCTCGTTTGACCTTTCTCTTCATTCATCATTCAATTCACTGATATCTAATAAATTTTTTCTCCCATAATTGAATTGAATGTTGCTCAGATTTGACAAATTTTTGTTGAAATCAAATGTTATTTTTCTATTAAATTAAATTAAACATTTAGATAGCTTTCAAATCAAAAATCCCAAAGTAAAAGCTGAATTATTTTTTTAACATTGTATTAATTTGTTTTTTTCCAAAAAAAAAAAAATCCTTGATTTGGTTTATATTTTTTAAAATTTCATCCAAAACTTTAACCTTATCTGTCAATAATAAATGCAACTTCAATTTTACATACCAATTATCAACTCCCATTATTTTTGAATCATTAACCATTAAATTCCTGATTATTTTATCTATATTATTAAGAGAATAAGCAAAATTTTGTGGCCAGTGTAATTATATGATAAAATGGGTTTTTATGGTTAAATTTGGTATAGTTGGAAAAGCTTTGATCTAGAGTTGTGCTTTTTCATGGTTTCATATCATTCTCACTAATAGTCAATTTATATGATGATAAGTATTTAGGCTGCATTCAAAAATGCTCTATCTCTAGATACTTAAGAAATGACCTTGTATCTTGTGAACTATTGACATTTTTTAAGATATAAGCTCATCTCGATGTTACACTTATCAAGACCTTTCATTTAAGTACCCACATCATTTTTTCATATATTTATATATATTATATATAAGTATATATTAAAAATATATCAAAAATGCATGTTGGTACTCAAATGAAAGCTCTTGATGAGTGTAACATCGGGATGAGCTTATATCTTTAAAAAAGTCAATAGTTCTCAAGATACAAGGTCGTTTCTTAATTATGTTAAATTGCACTGTAATTTTTTAAATATTTATTGAATACTTTGAACAAAAAAAAATTCAAGGTGAACAGACGACAAATCAAATTTATAATGAACGCTTGATAAATAAATATTTAATATTTTCCAAATTTTTTTATTATAAAGAATGAATAAAAGGCGTAAGATTGTGATTAACCTCAGATAATTGACGAAATTTTGAAACCAAAACTGAGTGTCGATAATTAGTGCTTGTATACTTTCCATTCAAATAATTCAACCTTTTATCAACACCAAAAATTCCCACTTCAACACCCTGACTCAAACAGTGAGCTCCAAAGCTGATAATCCACTTTAGAAGACATACAAGATCACACTAGAAACACCGGCCCAAGATCTTGCGGTTAACCGATTAGATCGCGCCCAACTCAGCGGGAGCCAAACGGTAACCTACCGTTCAGAAGTTTAGCTGTAGCTCAAAATAGCGGGGGGTCGTAATCCAGCTTCCAGACACCTGGAGTCTAGTCAAAGTCTACCAAGACAAATTTCGGCTTAGCCGAATCCTCTACATCTCTTGTGTCTTAGAATTAGTAACAACAACCATAGATCCTAATTATCGCAATCTATTTTCTGTTTAAGACCGATAGGATGTCGGCTTGGTCGATTAATCGTCGGACAATGCCTCGATTTGGAGATCCCCGTAACGCATTGCATCCAAACTGAGACTATTCACGGGTTCCGTAAGTAATGTATTAGTGGAGCTCGCTTCCTGGGTATCGTGATCGATCGAAAACCGTGTCGTGGATCATTAATAGTTTGCTCCGTCTGGATTCACTGTTCATGTGTGTGTTTGTTATTGTAAACGGCAGAAAGGGGCCGCCGTGCCTGAGGCCACCAATTGGATTGGATCGGCTTAGCGTTGATTTAAGCCAATCAGTAAATATCCAGTCACCGGTGGCTCTACTCTTATATTATATACAGTGTAGCTTTCTACTGCTATATTCATCCCACACATCGACATCCGCAGCGTACCGCTGATCTCGTTAGTTCCATACAAGTTCAATGTTGCGTTCCACGCGTACATACAGAACAACGTACGCCCGCGCTCATTCATTCCAAACTCGGATCTATCATCTATTCTTCTATTCTCTGGTTTTTCTTCTTTGGCTATCCGCCACCTTCTACCTTCTACCTTTTTACCTTTCCAACTCCGAGTCCAATATTAACATTAATGATGCTGGCCTGATTGCGTCCGCCGCTTTGCGTTACCAATTGGTAAATCATCAATTATTTATAAACTCTTAATGGAAATTTACTCTTGGCTTCGCTAATGTTTGTACACACTATTAGTGTGTTTTAAATATTGTTATGCATACAGAAATAATTACTGCCTGATAAATAATTTACGCAACAAGTTTAATTGGTTTTTAATATATACTTGTTACATAATGACATTTTTTTTACAGGCGCGAGGTTTTAATGAGCAGCTGATTATTATTTTGCAGACTGCTGATTTTTTTTATGTGAGTTTTTAATTTTTTTTACTTATTCAAAGTTCAATTTTTGGTTACAATTTTATTCCAATACTACAAATAATTTCTAAATCAAAATAATTTATATTTTTGATTACAAATTTGGATGAAAATAATAACAATACTCAAAAATCAAAAGTTACTTTGCTGATATTGGAATTAGGTCAAGCTAATTAATGAAATTTAAGGAAAAAAAAGTAATAACCTTAAAAAATTACGATTAGTAGATTCAAAATTGGATAAGAAGGATCTAAAATTCATGAAATCTGCTAATTTGAGGTCATAATTAATTTTGAATCACTTTTACAGAAGCTTGTAGGTCAAATTAATTAATTTAATATGTAAAAAATGAGAATTTGGATAAAAAGAAGGGTGAAATAGTCAAAAAATCAAATAGTTAAGGATTTAGTCGTTTTAAAATTTGATACAAAGGACCTCAAAGTCATAAAATGTATTAATTTGAGGTCATAATTAATTTTGAATCAATTCTAAATAAGCTTCTAGGTCAAATTAATTAATTTAAAAGTAAAAAAAAATAACTTGGATAAAAAAAAGCGTGAAATTGTTAAAATATCAAAAAGTTTTGGATTTAGTGGTTCGGAAATTTGTTAAAAAGGGCCTTAGATTTATGAAATGTGTCAATTTGGATCATAATTAATTCTGAATCAATTCTAAAGGAGCTTGTAGGTCAAATTAGTTCATTTAATGAGTAAAAAATAATAATTTGGATAAAAAGAAGGGTAGAATTGTACAAAAATCAAAAAGTTAAGGATTTAGTGGTTTTAAAGTTTAATAGAAAGGACTTAAAATTCATGAAATGTTTTAATTTGATATCATAATTAATTTTGAATCAATTTTAAAGAAGTTTGTAGGTCAAGTTAATTAATTTAAAAGTAAAAAATAATAATTTAGATAAATAGAAGGGTGAAATAGTCAAAAAATCAAAAAGTTAAGGATTTAGTGGTTTTAAAATTAGGTAGTTGTGTACCTTCTGAGAATGTATGCTGATAAAATAATAAGGGGTACTCGATGAAGATAATAATGAATGGTTAGGTATGTTTAGTTGTAAATAGTTATAAATGTGATTATCAACACACTTCTATAAAGTCTGAGTGTACACACGATTGAGTGCGGTGGTAAACGAGGTGGATATGTTAGTATTTTAAGCCTATTTAAGTGTGTTTGTCGTATAATATTGACATCGCGTACACCGCCGCAGTTGAGATCGAGTAACGCGCCACATCCACACATCCACACATGTGTACATTATACATACATGTACCACGCGCACGGGTGTATTATATTAATAACAACCAAGTACAAAATGAACAACACGATTAAATAATAAATTTGTAAATACATACCAGTGTAAATATCCGATAATTTAAAAGTTAATTTATCGTTTTCTTTGTAAACACTTTGTATAGTAGCTCCAGCCGTTTTTTTTTAAATGTGTTGGTAAAAAATCCCCGGGGGTGGAGCGGGAGGCTGAGGATATCACCTCGAATAACTGTCAGCGGCGCTGGTAATCTTCGGCTAATCATGACAAATAGTGGCGTATGTTACATGTTTTATTATGGCTTGCTACCCGAAGGAGCAAAAGAGATAGAAAGAGTGTAAGAGATGGATCGCCACAAGTTTTTGGGCTCGTTCGATATAATAGGATGGACCTGAATGCTGTGCGCTGCCAGGTGGGGTGCAACCGAATAGGACAAACTGGGGTCCAAGTTATTTTGTACAAACTTGCCTCAGCGGGAAACCGACACTGTCGGAACAATGGACACAAAAGTCAACTCTATTGGACACAAGTAATATTATAAAAATCAAATTTCTCTTACATTTTTTATAGTTGCGGTGAATTTGGGGGTTTATGGATTAGATGTTAACCATTAATATCAAAATTTGTGTCGATTTTTATCAATAACTTGAATTTGGAACTAAAAGAGTTCAATGTGTTCCTTTAAAGCTTCAAATCATTATTATATTCACAGTTTTTAAAAAAAAGGACAAACTTCAGGTAATCAAAAAAATCAGGCAAATTTTGTAGTTCTGGCTTATTTTTATCTCAAAAAAGGTTTCTTTTAGTCAAACTTAATACAATAAGACATATATTGACCTAAATTTGTCTCTTTTTATAATTTTGATCCTTTTTTGATGGTAGTTAATTTTTTATCAGGTTTTTGGAGTAGTTTTAAACGTTTTTGTGGTTCCAAAATCATATTCCGTGACATTTATCCATTTAAAAATTGATAATTGATCTTAAAATAGCATTAACATTTCTTCAATTTATTCCAAAAGTACCTAAACTAACTAAAAAGTCTTCAAAAATATCCAAAACCATTAATCCAAAGTTCTTTTGATCGTAATTCGTAATTTTCGGCGTCAAATACTAACAGCACACTTCCTAGCATGTTTTCCCTCCAGTGTACATAATTTCCAAAACCCTAACATGTTAATTAGGCAACACGACACTCGTCCCCGGTGACTAGTCCTAATTGACGGTGGTTAATTGAGAAATATGATTATTTGAGTTGATCCATACAACGTATGCTGTAGGGAAATTCAGATAACTTGACTCGTTGACGGATGACGGAGACTGCGTGACACTTTGCTGTTTATGTAAGATATTTGGCCTCGCAAATATTTGGAGATTGTCTACATCGCCCCGGCCTGGTGGCTTCCTATATCTACAACCTCCCTCGCTCCACCACTGGCATATATCTGCCCGAAATTCGAGGCTCCATATTCCATATCTCGCCATTACAAATTCCGACATAACACTCTGCCGAGTCTCCTCATCTCCCATTAATTAGTGACAGCGATCTAATGATCATACTCATAATGACAATACGCTTCAAGATCACCAAAGCTACAAACATACGCCCATCTAAGTTAATAAAACAAACATCTTGCATCAATAAGTAATGTCCAATTCATTCAAATTACACTAATTCTTGTCGCGTGTCCAAAAACACAATCCATGCCTCGCACCAAAACCAAAAAAATGCTCGTTCGTCGACAAATTGGCACGATTTGCATGTTAATAACTGTGGTGAACCAAAAGTAAACGAAATGGAACACTTTGATCGCGAATTCAAGAGGTCAGAAAAGGTGAATCCTTTTGGAATTAATTGAAAAGGAATTGAATTATGGAATCATAAAGAGAGTATCGGGATTCGTGGACGAATGAGCTTGAAACATTGGAGGCCAAACATGGAGCATGGAACATAGAACACCCGGTATATGGCCATAGCCAGCCATAATGTATGTCCTGTGCTTGTACTCGTATGGCACGCTCTAGTACAGGGAATTCGAGTTGACAAATCATTAACTATGCATCGAGCCGACCGGCAAATACTCGTTACTAGTGCCTCGTCGGGTCTCCCTTCACCCTCGCCCTTCATTCCTTTCCTCATATACATATCCATATACACATACACACACATGGAGCAGTTCCTCCTACATCACCCCTAAATACGTCGGTAAGCATCGCACATTACAATGTCATGCCTCTCTTGCCCGCAATTGATCGACGTGCTTGTAAGACATGAATAGTAATGAACCTCATCGTTGTCCTCCGTCGATGTACTAAATTTATTACCATAAATATTAATGCCTGTAATTATTATTTTTATTGCTATTGATGGCAGTAAATGTTATTATTGTTATTTTTATTTGGACTTGTGTTTGTGTTTGTATTTGCATTCCGTCTGGATTTGCATTGAGAGTGTGTTTGATGTTAATGAAACTAAAATGGGAATTTGATTGTTTACACGTGGATTTTTTGGTCTTTTCGATGATGATCTGCTCTGCTGGCTCTGCTGCAGTTCGATCCAATTTGTTAAAATAGATTAAATCCGTTTGTGAGTAACTACGCACAATTTTACGCAAACCGCGACAAGGGAGATTTAGTTTACTCAAAGTTCAATCGCGAATCGTCAGCCTCGATCAGTTCCACTAATTATTGGCTGCAATTTAACGACCAAAAACATCACACAGAGCTCAAAGTGGATGTGTGCTCAAAAAAACACGCTAAAAATGACTCCTGATGTCGACAGCATTGAGTTACTCCACAGTGACACTAAAAGGGGGGCTGCGTATAGTTTATTCAAGCTAGGGAATTTCGCAGCAGGGGTTTGCTACCGTAGATTTATATTCACAAAGGGATGAGTTCTGGTATGCTGACGCCGTTGATACATACCCACCAGCTTCTACCGGGTTTTGAATTTATACCAGTAATACTGCGGTTCTTCTCACCCTCCAGCTTATTTGCTAATCGAATGATTAATTAATTGCCGTTATTTTTTGCTATTAACTTCAATAATTAATTGACATACTTCATATTTGTGGTAATATATTACAAATATTAATATATTAGGCAATTATGGGTCAAATTATTGGCTTGGCAATTTAGCAATTCAAAAAAATGACCATCCATAATTATCGAAACTAATTTATTGAAAATTTATCCAAAACTTTTTTAATAATTTGTCGAAAATAATATAAATTGACATCAAACTAAAGTCTAAATTATGACATTGAATTTAGCAGACAATTTTAAATTTTTTGTTTTTTTTTTTAATAATTAACTAGGTCTAGAAAATTATTTATAAAAAATTGCATTTATAATTTTTTAAAGTTTCTAAAGATGAATTTTTTTAAATAAATTTTTTTCTTTATAATTTATTTGTTAAAAAACATTCTAAAAATTTTGTCTCTCAATTTGATGAAAATTAAGTTAGCCGACATTTAAAAATTTTTAGTTTTTTTATTGAAAAAATTATTACAAAAATATTAAAAAAAAAAAATTCATTTGTAAAAAATTTAAAAAACTATAAGTGCAATTTTTTAAAAATATTTTTTAGTTATAATTTAATAAATTAAACATAATAAAAAAAATCAAAAATAATTACTAAATTAAAATACTAAAAATGTTCACTAATAATTTTTTTTAATTTTTTACTTGCGGGATTTTTTTATTAAAATGCTATAAAATTCTAAAAAAATTTCCAATGTTTGTCAATATTAATGTGATTAAAAATTTATATAGTTCAAATTAATATGAAGTATAAAAATTTCATGATATTCCAAAAAGAATTTTTCTTACCAAAAGTTGAAGACTTGGAGGTCAATGACCACAAAATAAGAATTAGGAATCAATCTTTGAATAAATAACAAAACAGTTAAAAAATTTATGGATTAACATTAGAATATTATATGTAAGGCAGTAAATTATGTATAATAGTATAAAAATGAATAAGAAAGAAGTAAAATATCAGAAATTAGGATAACAATGCTCGGAGCACTCGAATTAATACAGTGGGTTTATTGAAATGGGAGAAGTGCATGCTCAGAATAACACAAAAGGGGCTGTATATAATGATGACCGATAATTTGACTAAACGACGAATGAATAAGAAAAAAGACCCTTCGGTCACGGTTCGTTGAGCATGCCACACTATTTTTATTGCCTGATTAAATGCCATGAGAATATAAAAATAAATAGACCTTTTTGATATATTTTCACATATTATCCATTATTTGTACTCTAACATGATACATACTTTCGAGTCTGGTAGTTGTTGTATTTTTCTTGTAAAAAATTCATTACCCACGTAAGGTTCTCAGACATGAGCAGCATTGCAGACGATAGAGGAATAAGCGCCTTGGTTGCTCGGGGGGCGGGCGCGGAAGTAAAAGCCTTTTGGGGTTGTTTGACTTTACTTGAAGCTATGTAATTGAATATTATACCAGCTCTGCAGGAGCAGAAGAAAGAGTAGGAAGGGTTGAAAACTCACGAGAGGAAATTCCTCCATCTCGAGTCTACAGTCTACAGCCGCCAAAGAGCTGAGATTTCCATGGTAAAATCCACCGGAAGTGTGTTTACCCATTATTGTAGCTTGTAGGAGGTTTCCTGGCGCGAGCTTACAGAGTTGGATCCTATCCGCTGCTATCCCGGAAAATAACTGGCAGTCCAACGCGAAAACCCTCCGGCAACTCCATCATTTCCGATCCAACCAGATACATGTGCTTTTTTTCGTTTGCCCTACTCATAAGATACCCTGTTAAGTCTATTTGATTTCCCCGGCATCTCTCTATCAACCCTTCTGCCATGTCAATAATTAATTCTCTTTTATTCATCTGGCTGATAATAATAACTCAATAAAGGTTAGAATTTTGAGGTAAGAGATCGAGAAACCTCAAGAGTCTGGTTTTTGGACAAACAGTCATTATCATTCTGTTTCTCATCTTCTGAAGCCAAATGAGCTGTCTTTACAAAAATCCTCAAATTGGCCATCATTAGATTAAAATTAAATGATGATTACAGCTCTCAAAGACTTTAGTTGCAAAATTGGCCAAAAACTGTGATAGTAGTTGATGATCTATAGATTAGTTTCCAATAAATTATCTATATTATTAAAAGAATAAGCAAAATTTTGTGACCAGTATATTTATATAATAAAATGGGTTTTTATGGTTAAATTTAGTATTATTGGAAAAGTCTTGACTTGAATTTGTGCTTTTTTAAGGTTTCATATCATTCTCATGCACCAATAGTCAATTTATTATGATAAGTATTTAGGCTGCATTCGAAAATGCTCTATCTCTAGATACATAACGACGTTCTAATTAGCAAATTGTCTATCTCCATTTTAGAGAATCTTCCATTTATGCGAAAAAAAAATTAGTTCAAAATTTATTATAACTTTAAAAAACCTTTTAATATCATTAATATCTAATAGAAATATAATACTTTGGTTTGGATCATTCAAATAATTTATAATTGGACTATTGCTACATCAAAATGTTAAAAAATTACCCTCTAAAAAATAAGGAGTTAGACCAATTGCTAATTAGACCGTCGATAATTAAGAAATGACCTTGTATCTTGTCAACTATTGAAATTTTTAAAGAAATAAGCTCATCCCGATGTTACACTCATCAAGACCTTTCATTTAAGTACCATATCAAAATAAATGTGGGTACTCAAATGAAAGCTTTTGATGAGTGTAACATCGGTATGAGCTTATATCTTTAAAAACGTCAATAATTAAAAAGTACAGAGCAATTTAACAAAATTCATTATTTATTAAAGCAAAATTTCATTTATAGTTCACAAATCACAGAGTGTCTGTAAGGTTGCTAGTAATAATTAATTTTTATTTTTCGTCACATGGATACCTAATGATTGATGACATCAGAAGAATACTGACAAAAAATTATTTTACGCTCTCTATTCTAAAATTCCATTATTATTAATGAAGAAACATATCATCTTAAAATCATATACCTTCAATTAGTCAACTTTAACCCAAATTTTTTCTCAAACTTTCCTCAACTCCAAATATTCATTACTTTGAGAATTACTTCCCCTTTCTTCTGGCGTCCTCAGTGACTTAAGTACTGAAAGCGTCCTTTAATTCCCAGCTAATTAATAAACTTTAGCCATCTAGTCGGGGATCTGTAAACAGATAGCATCTCTTTTTCTTGAGTCTAGAGCGGAGTTTATCCGCCCGCTTAAAAGAAGTAAAGGGACACTAGGGATTTTTAGCCTCTCTCATCCGTCGTATTCGCCCCAGAATCAAAAGTAACTCAAAGACACTTATTTCCTTCCCACAATTACTTCTCGTTTACCTTTCCAGCTCCAGCGACATCGACATACTAATTTATTTGTTTGTTTATAAAACTCCGTTTAATTTTTCGGTCGGCGCTGAAAATCCGGGGAGTAAATCACTTTGGGCGTCCAAAATGTTTGCTTCCTATCTGACTTAAAGTTAGTCTTAGGACTCAAAGGTGCCGTGTGCTCTAAATTACCGGGTACAGCAATAACCCGAGAGTTATGGTGCCAGATAACAGATAGCGAGTTATTTGATTTCACAAAAGCCGCCTACATCCTCCGTCTCACCGTTGTAAACATTTATTATCATTATCATACTAGATAATAATAACTTGTTTATGTTTATGATCATCATCATCATTATTTATTAATTTAATTTTCGGTCTTGTGTTTGCTCTTGGATGTTGTGCACAGGATAATGCCTCTCTGATACACAAAAGTACACACTCGACCCAAGAACAGTTCACACGCAAGAACACACAATGACACATTGGCTCGTCCAACCGGACGTGCTTCCGGTCGCGTGGACGCCTTCGTTACCTGGAGAGGACTCGCGGTTCGGGTTAAACGCGTGAACCTTAATTACGGGTCGTTTATCAAGACCAAGGCGCGTGCTGAAGTCCAGTAATTGTTGTTTGCTGGATGACCATCTATTCTACTGACAGTCAATATTGCTGAGACATGCTTTATGCTTCAATTATTAATAAATAAGTACTCTTACTCGTTGGAGAGCTAGTGGGGGTAAGATATATCACACTTTTACGATGTGGGTTTTTTTTTTTTTTGAGATCTTTAGTAAATATTTGGCAATTTGTGATGTAAGTTATTGTAACTTATTTTCTTTATTTTAAATAAATTCACAAAAAATTTCTTGGTTCGAAAATGGAAATATTGCTGTTTAGATTGTAACTAAAAATTTAAAAATGCTCTATCTTTAGATGCATAATTAAGAAATGTATCTTGTGAACTATTGATATTTTTTAAATTATAAGCTCATCCCGATGTTACACTTATCAAAACCTTTCATTTGAGTACCCACATCAATTTTTCATATATTTAATATATTTATATATATGTATATATGAAAAATATACGAAAATGCATGTGGGTACTCAAATGAAAGCTCTTGATGAGTGTTACATCAGGATGAGTTTATATCTTTAAAAACATTTAAAAACATTTAAGAAAGTACAGTGCAATTTTACCAAATTCATTATTTAACAAAGCAAAATTTTATTTATTTATATTCCACAAGTCACGGCACTCACATAGTATCACATAGTAACTGCAAGATTGCTAGTAATTTTTATTTAATAAAATTTCATACTTTTAATCAAATTATTGTAATGAATAACAATAACCGTTATCGTTCCCTATATTTCCCTTGCTAATCGTTTCAACAATTATTAAATGTTTATTCTTAGAGACTTGGCTGTGCAAACAGTTGTATCAATTCAGAGTGATAAAATTCACATTGTACAATGACAATATTGATAATAGTAAACACTAAAATATTGATATAGCAGCAAGCACTAGAGTATAAAGAATAAAGAATAAAGATTGACGGGGGAGAAAGAGAGAAAGAGCTCGCAGAGTAGCTGGATCGAGAAAAGGAAATAAGTTAAAACGACACGACACATTAAACGGTGGTTGAGTTACATAAGCGTTATAAATATTTGCCAGAATAGTTTGCCGTGATTATTTGTCATAAATTAACCGCGAAAACTCTCCTTTACCAAATAAATATATACATTATAAATAAATAAAGCATCTAAATATTGTTACAATAACAAAAAATATTTTGATAAACATGTTTGACGAACGATGTGTGATGTGTGAAGTATGATAAGTTAGGCGCTCACCTGATCAGATGTAATGGCTCATCCACTAACACAGACCGGGTGAATTTGGCCTTGGTGCTCTTGTCGTCTCACTTATTCGATTGAGAATCCTCTATCCTCTGTCCTTTGTGTGCTTTTAATTTAGCAGGCGGCAGGCAAATGTTTGCACCACTCCCTTTCGATCGTACAACCGTCCCTCATTCTCGACTATCCTGGTGGTTATACTCTGGCTCTCCATTGACCTCCAGCTCCGGCTCCGGCTTCAGCGTATTCAACCCTTGTCTCCTCTTCTGGCTCTTTCCCTCTGGTTCACATGCTGGTAGCTGGTAGTTTAAGCCCTGTAGCCTGTACCCACCAGACTAGATCGCAACGGGTGAATATATTGGCCAACTTTGACCACAGTACCGAGTCGTCCGAGTAATCTATGTAAATACTCCCAAAGTCGTCCATTGGAAATCAATTTACAGGCTTATAATAATTCACTTTTATTTCCACGAAGCACCACTTGTACTTTTGTTTGATTGTCTTGCACACATTAACCAGGATGACCTGAAAAAATAAAATTACTGTTTGTACAATCGAAGATTAAATTCGAAATTGCGATGGAAATTTCACAACCACATGTGCCTATTCTGTCTGGACAAAAAAGGACCATTTGACAGATTAAATGCAAGTAGATCTCTGAAAAGCTACTAAAAACTTGCAGAATTGACAGATAGTCCATTTTTGGTCTTGAAAAACAAAGAAAAATGGAAATTTAAGTTTATTTGATTAATTTTCAGATGAACTTTACAAAAATTTGATCATTTATCTCATTCAAAAGTTACTTCAAAAAGAACCATCAAAAGTGCATCATAATATGATGCATTTTAGAAAAAATTTGGAACTGCTGTAATTTATAATCAATCCGTCCAATTTTGAATTTGAACTCAAGAATTGTCCAAAGAATAAGTATGCTGAGTTTCATCAAGATTAGTTGAGAATTTTTGATACAGTTTAATAAAATGTTCAAAAAGTTCCATTATAAGGATAAGTGCAATAGATTTCCATGAACGAAAATGATTCCAAACCAAATGGCCAAAATTATTGATGATAAACAGAATCATGAAGAAGAAGTAGACCAAACTGAAGAAGGATTATCAAGACAGCAGAGGACTTTAAAAAAATGCGATAGTTCATCCCATTCAAAAGTTATTTCAAAAAGAAGTATCAAATGTGTATATCATATAATGCATTTTAGAAAAAATTTGGAACTGATGTAATATATAAACTATCTGTTCAATTTAGTTCATTTTTTAACTTGACCTCAACAATTGTTTAAAGAATAAGTATGCTGAGTTTCATCAAGATTAGTTGAGAATTTTTGGTAGTGAAATGTTCAAAAAGTTCCATTATAAGGATAAGTGCCATAGATTTCCATGGAAGAAATTGCTTCCAAAACAAATGGCCGAAATTATTGATGATAAACAGAATCATGAAGAAGAAGTAGAGCAAACTAAAGAAGGATTAACAAGACACCAGAGGACTTAAGCAGAGTCGAAGACGAACAAGTGTTTGCATTACCTATGGCTTATACTTGTGCTTGTACTTCTGTATCGAATAATATTGTCGTTAGCAATAAAACACGTATGTTTGATAAACGGGTTGGTGGGTAACAGGAGTTTCCCAGTAGAGTTGAGAGTGAGTGGTTTACTCTGGATACATACAAGTGTTTATACTTGAGTAGACTAAAAATAAAGGGTGGAGTTTTTAAAATGCCGTAATGGCAACGGTACTTACGGAAATTAGACCTGAGGTGCACAAATATGAGAGGAACTAATGTAAGACCATCGTGGATCCAGATCGGGGATGAGGGAGTATTTTCCAGCGGTGGTAGTGTGTGCCGCAGCAAATATTTGCGTGTCAACACAGAAGCTTGCGTTTAGTTCCCCTGCTTATGCTGCGGCGCCGTCGCTCAGAGCAACAGCAACAGCAAGAGCAACAGAGTTATTTTTCAACCCTATTTATGCTTTGCTGTTTATTGCTTTAATCAGATGTCGCTGGTTTTTGAGGTTTGCTGTTTCGTCATTTCTTTATTACTGCATTATAGATGATCATTCTCATGAGTTCATCAAGCGTTGCGAAAATAAACCATTAATGTCTTGACGGAACACTAACAACACGGGAATCGTCATCGACGACTTCGAATTCAGTTATCACCTTAATAACTCCCAAGTGAGGGGAACAGAATAGGATAACTATTTCCTGAAAGATAAATAATATTACATTGGTGATTATCCGTGACCTCAATCTACTCAAGTATTTTTTTATCGTAGTAAGTAAATCGAAATTGTAGCAACAAGCAACCGGAGGTTTGATCAAGTGTCATTGATGACGACAGAGAACAAAAATAGAAGTTAAAAGACTATTTGGCAGCTGAATTGGGAGTGGATTTTTCAGAGGTACTAAAAAAACATGCAAGATTGTTAGAGTGAATGAAACTTTTTTTAATAAGTCGTTTTTGGTCTAAAAACATGAGGAAAAATGAAAATTATAGCTTGTTTAATAAGCTTTCCGATGAATTTTACATCAATTTGATAAATTGTTGCATTTAAAAGTTATTTCAAGAAGAACTATCAAAAGTCTTATGCAGCTGCCCAATTTCAAAACATAGTAACTGACAATTTTGAGATTTTTTTTAATTTTTCTCATTAGAAAAAAGTTTGCACGCCAAATTGATAAAAAATTTGATTTATAAATAGAAAATACTTGAATATTTTTTTTTTTTTTTTTTTGGAGTCTTACGCGTCAGCCTTCTGGCCTAGACACGTGGGATTTTTACGTCCCTTCCTACTATTTATTGTGTTTGATGTGCCGAATTACACATCTTAACCTCCTATCCGCGGCTGTGGCCGTCTTACAGTCTGTACCCGCATTCGCCTGTGCCCCACCCTTAGCACAGTGACCGAGGAAACCACAGAAACCTGGCCAGGATACAGTCGGCAAGGGAGCAAGCCTTGGAAATCGCAGAAAAATTGCGACTGCCAGGGCTCGAACCCACGCCTGAGCGACTGTTGAACGGGCAGTTTAAGACTTAAACCGCTCGGCCACGCAGTCGCTAAACTACTTGAATATAAATATTTGTAAGAAAAATTACTTGAAATTGAGGTCTAAAAGTTATAAGAAATGCAACAATACTGAAAAAAATCAGGTATAAAAATTTTGCAATAACTGAGTTTTAAAATTGGACAGTCGTATGGCTTGCAATAAATAAATTATTCGAAAATTTTATTTGAGAAGAATTCCATATATTAGGAGCTGATTTTCAAAAGGGTATCTTTCTATGTTTCAAAAGAATAGTTTTTCGAACTTTTAAATATTAATTACTTCAAGGATTATAAAGATTTCTTAATGAAAATTGAATTGCAGCTCCATAACCGATAGCACTTTATAGCTAAATTAAAATATTTATAATTAAAGATAACCAGTTTTTTGTCTCGATTAATCAAAAATGAAAAGATACTCTTTTGAACTTCAACTCCTCATATAGAAATTTTTGAAAACTTTAAATGTAATTCTTATAAGATCTTTTGAACCAACTTGACGATGTGACTCAATAAATATCAAAAGTTTCATCATGAAGAAAAATGCAATGAATTAGTAAAATTTCTCCAAAATCTCTTCAAAACGCAATTACAAACTAAATGAACAAAATTAGACACATACTAGATTGGTACACATGAAAACGAAACGTAATCCGTGTCTTTGTTGCGCTTTTGACCCCGGGACCCGGGACCTGCACACTATTCACTATACACTAGGTCGATGTCTGTCTGGTCTGTGTGCACGGCTGTGTTTGTCCCGTGCAAACTTTGTTTTTGCAAATAGAACCACGTGTTCCTGGCACCCTGACCATCGCTCTTATTCTCTTTTTCTGCTGTCCTTATCCGGAGTAAGAGTATCCGGACTTTTTGCCCCTGCACCCCGGACACGCGACAGGTGCCCAGACCGCGGATTAAAGTTAAGGCGCTTCTATTTCTGTTGATGAGTGAGGTCATCAATTCTCGGATCTGTTTTGGTCCCGATTTAGGAAGAAACAATCTCAAGTTCAAAAACAGGTTCTGGGATCTCAAGATAAAGAGCCAAGACCGATCTTGAAAGTTTAAACTGGTCAGCGTTGATGCTAGATGTCATGAGTTTCATTTTTATTTTTCTCGTAAACAACGGTACCCGAAACAATGGAGCTCTGAGCGTAGACGCGTGCTCTACAGATTTATTCATGAAGTTGAACATCCGAGCAGTCAAGGATAATATTCGAAAGTGATGAAAGAATGGTCTATGGTACAGAGCAAGAGCATATGGACAGCGAAGTTACTTGATGACACGAGTGTGTAGTAAGAGGCTTCTTCTGAGGAGTCAAAAGGTGAAACGTGGGCAGATGTATATACTAATTGAAGGGACCCGAGGAGGTGTACGGTAGCCGGGACTCATGATTAACACCTCAAGACCTGGACCACACGCAGCGTTTGATCAGTCTTACTCTTGTATTTTTTTCTGCATTTAGTTGCGTCTCATGCCTTCACTTACTATTACTTCACACTCTGTTACTGGTCTATCCACTTTGAGTGTTTGTCGTAGAGATATTTTTTCAAATTCAATAATATTTTTTACTTCATGCATTTTACTTCATGCAAAGAACAGTTTAAAGTACTCTTTATATAATGTAGTTGCTTCAAGAAAAAACTAGATAAATTACAGTTAATAATTAATAAGAGTGATTAACTGTAGATGAACACTTTTTTTAAATTCGATCATTAAATAAATTTTTTTTTACAACAATCAACTGTTTATTGAATAAAATTTATTAACAACTAATCAATATTTGTTAAGAGCTTAAAAAATTAATAAATCGTTCTTAAGAACTGCTAAAAAGTTTTTTACTAGCTTATAATGAATATTTGTTAATTAATTGATAAAAAATGTAATTTTCTCCTCAAAAATATTTATTAAAAATTGAAGAATATAATCTTATATTTAGAAAAAAAATTGTTTATAAAAAACTAAATTTATCAACAGTAAATAAACTCTTGTGATCATCTTCAGTAATTTAAAAATCTTTTTCTTTAGAAAAAAGAAAAAAGGGAAAATTTGTTATTGTATTTCTACCAGTTGTTGTTGAATTGTGTCCAAATATCGAGAGCTTTTTCCAGGAACTGAAAGAAAAAAAGGGCGCGAGTCTCGAGGGCAAAAGCCTGCCAAGGGATTCTATTAGTACAGACTTTCCGAGTTAAAAGAAAGTTTACACAACTCTTTTTGTGTTTTATTTAGTATTTTACAGTTGGTATTGACGGTGGGTGCCATTACGCACTCAAAAACTCGAGACCGGCTGGCCTGGAATCTGGATTCGGCTTTCTGGCTCAACAAGACTTGGACACTTAAAAAGCAAATTCATAAATTCAAAAACAAGCAAATTGTTCCTCGAAGATTCTCAATGACCTCATCGCTTTAAAGCCGATCTTGCAAGTTTTAAACTAAAACTCTTCCTCAAGAATATATGTGTATGAATATATGTATATTCCTCGCATGATAGAGTGGATGGTTCGCGCCCAACCCTCTCGAGTCCTCTCGAGCACCGAGCTGAGAGTCAAGAGGACCTTCTTCTCATCTGCATGGGTGGTCCTTTCTTCTTACGCATGCATTATATAAGTTCTCGGTGACGGAGAAAAGAATAACCGAACCCAAGAGTGACTACTCCGATCTCACCGGCGGTGTCTGACCTCCAGCCTTCCGTTTGCTCATTCACCTCCTCATTTTTCACTTAATTTTTATTATTGAAAATTACCGGCCATCAACGAGACGAAAATTCTGCATAGAAAAAAAATTTTAACTTGAATCAAGAATTTTTTATCTTAATTCAAAACAATTTAACTTTTTAAAATTATTTTCTTGGTTCTAGAATTTTTCTCTTGATTCAAGTTTTTTTTTTCTGTGCGACATTGAAGTTAGCAGTCACTTGACAACTTTTTAATTCAATTTAACAAATTATTTTTAAAAAATTGCATTTTTAATTTTTTTAAATTTCTACATGTCAATTTTTTTTGTCATAATCTGTATTATTAAGAAAATAAACAAAATTAAGAAATGACCTTGTATCTTGTGAACTATTGAAATTTTTAAAGATATAAGCTCATCCCGATGTTACACTCATCAAGACCTTTCATTTAAGTACCCACATCAATTTTTCATATATTTATATATATATTATATATATATGTATATATGTAAAATATATCAAAATGCATGTAGGTACTCAAATGAAAGCTCTTGATATGTGTAACACCGGGTTGAGCTTATATCTTTAAAAACATCAATAATTCAAAAAGTACAGTGCAATTTAACATAATTAAGAAACGACCTTGTATTTTGTAAAGTATTGAAATTTTTAAAGATATAAGCTCATCCTGATGTTACGCTCATCAATATCTTTCATTTGAGTACCTACATCAATTTTTCATATATTTTATATATTATATATATGTATATATGAAAAATATATCAAAAATGCATGTGGGTACATAAATGAAAGCTCTTGATGAGTGTAACATCTAGATGAGTTTATATCTTTAAAAACGTCAATAGTTAAGATAGTACAATGCAATTTAACAATAGTTAAAATATTATTAAAATTGTCAAATATCTGCTAAATTAATTAAAATTTTTTCTGTGTACCTCCTGTCACTGAATTAACATCTCATCCATTTTCGGTTTACACTCTTGCATCATGTAGAATGTAAATGTCTTGTTGGACGACATAGATAACGACAAGTCCTCATAATTCTCGATGATGTGCTATTACTATGTATAATAGTGAATACGGAGGGCAGTAAGTAGAGGCAATATGGCCGATGCATCATGGCGTGTCGTGGTGGTAGTTGTAGTAGTCGACATTTAGTTCGCGGACACGAACGTTGGGCGCAGGACTTGGCTTATATTGGGCTCGAGGGGTGGAAACACGTTGCCTGCTTTCTACAGATAACGACGGACTCTATATCCTTCTACTCCATAGGAATAGTTCTATCCTTGCTTCCAACTTCCAACTTGTCTTCTTCCCCTAAACATATTACAAGCTCGGATCTCTCCTCTCCTAAATTTGCCATCCTGATTTCTGTGACCGGCGTTAAGCCAGATCGATCATCCCTCGACCGCTGTCTGATAAATTCATGAAGCTTATGATTGACAGTCATTTTTATATCATTCTTCATTGTCATTTAATTTAATTTAACTATCAAAAAAATATCATTTATTTATTTTATTTAATAGCGCCAATTAAACTATTTAAATAAATAAATATAATATTTAATTTTATTTATGTAATCACTCGGAATGACCGATCAATCAGCGATGATGAGTCGAGTTTAAAAACAAAAATAGGAGATAATAAAAATGATAAATAAATGAAAAAAAATATTTATGTACAAAACGGTATATCGGTTAATTATGTATGTGAGCTATATTTGAACGGAATTTCGCACATTATTACCTCGTCTGTATAATATGTATGTATGTACGGATAGATGTATTATATGTATGAGAGATCGATTTGCATACGGGGCAAGGCTCGCTCATCTCTCTTTCTCTCGTCCTCTGTCCCTCATTGGGAGAAACAAACACCGAGAATTTAAAACGCGACTCCAATTTTATAAATAATGTTTGCACAATTTATCCCCGTTTTTACCACGTGGTAAATTTACACATACCGCCGCGATAATTTCGACAAAATATTCAGTCATGTTTTTAACCATTGCTCTTTCAATGTATTAATTGTTTTTTAAATTAATTTGTCATCATTTCCGAAAGTAAATATTATATTTTTTAAATATTGGGTGAAAAAACAGTATCTGGCTATTAACATTATTATTATTATTATTATTCTATTTATTCTCCTTTATTGTTTAATTTTGTTTATTTATTTATTTACTCCATCACCATCAGTGATATTTTTTATTTTACCCAACTGGGTACCGCTATCTACTGGGCACGAGCTAGCACTCCCGTTTCTGAAAAATATTAATTAATCGTTATATTTATTCTTCAAATAATATTTGTTTGCTGAAAATTTACGGGTAATTTCCCAACAATTAGCATATTTATCCGCTAATTATCTCGTCATTCAATTACTGTAAACTGTGGACGTATCTTCTTTTTTTTTTTCCAATTTTTAATTAAAATTTTTAGGATTAATAATTGAATAAATTAGATCATTTTTCTTGCGATATTTTTGGTATTTATTTATCAATCATGTACAGGATAAAAATTTTTAAATTCAATTTAGATAACTTGCCGCCATCTATTGGAGTACTACTGAAATAAGAAGTTACTAAATGATAAAATGATAAGAAGTTAATCAAATGATTAGTTAATTTTAAAATTATGTCACGATTTGAGGTTGTAAAATATGTGCCACGTGGCACGTTTCAATTACTGAAAGTTTACTAAATAAATTTTTATTTTTACATCTAAGAATTGCTCATGAATATACTATTAATTTATATACTTTAATAAGAACTTAGTAGCTAGTGACATCTGTCTGTTGACTGCCGGCAACAAAGCAAACTACCTTTTCACTCAACAAAATTTCTTCATTTACTGCAGTGCAGTGAGTAACTCTCTCACTTAACAATCGTCGCTCAATGAAAATTCTAACTTTCCAGAAAGAAAAAGAAAAATAAACAGCGATAAACAAAACGTAGATAACCCGTGGTGATTTATTTGTAAAATAAATAATGTCAATGTAAAAAAAATATTAGTGATGACAGTACTCTCACTGTTACTAAAACAAGTAAAAACAGTATTAAGTTATGTTCCGTACCGAGTAAGTATTCAAATTAATAATATTTAACCTCTATATATAAATATACAATATTGACAGTAAGCATCTATTTTTTTTTTTTAATTTCTTGAGTATTATAAAAAATATAAGAGTAAACAAATATAAAATTTATTTTTTTTTTATTTTTATAAATAGTTTTTATAATTTATTAAATAACTTGTTGTCAAAAATTAAAACAATGTTAATTATCTAAGTTAGGTTATTTTTTTTTAATTTATAAATTTATGATACTAAAATTAGCAGACATGTGACAATTTATTTCATTTTTATTACAATTTAATTACAAATTAAAAAAAAATTACTTTTTAAAGTAGTACTACCGGTTTTAGATTTGACGTTCAGAATTTAATGAAATTTGGCATATTGGCACTTTATAATATCATAATTAAGCAGTAAAATTTTTGGAAGCCGAGCAAGTCCTGAAAAAAAGATATTAATATCTACATATTTTTGCTTTTACCATTGATCCTTATGGAGAATCATAGACTTTATTTTATTTCACAAAACTCGACGTTGAGATTCTTATAAAAATCAACACAACGAGAGGAAATAACATCTAGAACATATTTAGTAACAATCAGTATGGTTTCCAAGAATGTGAGAATATTTATTAATAAAAAACATTCAAAATTTATCTCTGTCTCTCTTTTTCCAACGTAATTTAGTATAGGGAAATCTACTACGTTAATCAAATAAGATTAGGTTTTGGGATTTGACACTTGTGGTAACGGTAGTACTACCTTAATAATTTGCACTTGTAATTTTTTATGATTAACTATAAGAAAGTTAAATTAGCTATGTACTTAAAATTTTGATCTCAAGATATTGACATTTAAAAAAAAATTACACATGTAGAAAATTTTTAAAATTATCCGCGCAATTTTTTAAAAATATTTCTTTAGTTTTAATTTAATTAATATAAAAAAAAAAAATCAAAAATTATTAAATGTCGGCTAAGTTTAGTATCATATAATTAATTTATTTGTTATATTACAATTTATTTCTTATAAATATCCAAAAAAATTGAGAGATGTCTGTTAATCAATGCGAATTAACACCACTTGAAATTTCAGAACCTATCAAAAGCCGCATCAGACTCCGTAAAGTGGAAACGAGTAAAACAATACACAGACGCAGCAATGCCAGCCTCTAGAGCAGACCCGGTGATAACCAAGCTAGACTCTCCCGAGTTCCGTTCAATATTTTCCCCAGAATTAGAAACCCTAGTCTCCCTATTCAAAAAACACAACCATGAAATCAGAATCGCGGGCGGAGCAGTCCGAGACATCCTAATGGGAATAACTCCCAAGGACCTGGACTTCGCAAGCACTGCAACTCCAGACGAGATGAAGCAGCTGTTCACCTTCGAGGGTATCAGAATGCTGAACACCAAAGGTGAAAAGCACGGGACCATAACAGCTCGAATAAACGACGCGGAAAACTTTGAAATCACCACCTTAAGAATCGACGTGGTTACCGACGGCCGGCATGCGGACATCGAGTTCACCACCGACTGGAAGCTGGACGCGAGTCGCCGCGACCTGACCATAAACTCGATGTACCTAGACTTGGACGGGCGAGTGTTCGACTTTTTCTTCGGCTACGAGGACCTCAAGAACAGAAGGGTCGCTTTTGTTGGAGACCCAGCTACCAGGATCCAGGAAGACTTTCTCAGGATTCTCAGGTACTTCAGGTTCTACGGCAGAATCGCTGAAAACCCGAGCAACCACGACGAAGCTACTATCAAAGCAATCGTGGAAAATGTCGAAGGCTTGGAGAGGATTTCTGGCGAAAGGATCTGGATGGAGTGGAGCAAGATCTTGGAAGGAAACTTCGCGGTTGAGCTCATGCTCAAGATGCTACAGTGCAATATAGCTCAGTATATTGGCTTGCCGGAGCACTCTAACTTGGAGAACTTCAAGAAGATCTGCGAGAGAGCCCACGCTGCTGGACACAAGCTCCATCCTATCACCATGATCGCCGCGATGTTGAAGAATCCGGATGACGCAATGAACCTCCACGAAAGATTGAAGCTCTCCGCTTACCAGAGAGACCTGGCTGTCTTCGTAACCACGCACCGCGATGATGAGCTCTTGCCCTATCCTCTCTATCCCTTTCAATGCCAGCTGCTTAAATCCAACAAGCCGATGGTCACCAAGGAGTACATCAAGGAAGTCATTAAGTATCTAGGAAACTTTGAGCTCCTCAAACCCTTTGAAGAGTGGAACCCGCCCAAGTTCCCGGTCAACGGTCATGATCTCAAGCCTCATGTCACTTATCCTGTTCTGATTGCTCACACCATAAACGCTCTCAAAGACTCCTGGCTCCTGGACGGCTGCAAAACCTCCAAGGAGGAATTGATGAAACGCGCTCCTGATATTGTCGTCGCTTTGCAGGAAAAGTACAAGCCGCTTATTGAAAAAATTAAAAATAAGGAAAAGCCAAGCAAGAAAAAAGGAAAATTTTAATTTTAATTATTATAAATAAATTATTTTTTAATAAACAATTTATTCTCAAATGGTCAATTTAATTCCTACCTTACCGAAAGAGGCTCACAGAGATTTTACGTGGGCTTCTTGAAACTTTATTTTAAATATTTAATAAATATCAACGTTAAAATTTAAGTTAGCTTTTGGGAAATTTAAATAATTCTTTTACTGTTGTATGACCTCAAGAACGAATCGAAGCTCTTGATTATTCAATTAGGTGAGCTTAACATCGATTTGAGTGTTGCTTTTTTGTACGATAAATTCCAACAAAAGATATTAAATTGTAAAAAAATAAATTTTTTTATTGCAGTTGAATAGAAAAGAGTCCTCGTTTTATGAACTTGAATACTTTCCGATAATGTTTAGTTCCTTTTTTGTGTTCGCCTCGTTGATTCTATAATAACTGAATTGCCTGGGATTCACAGTCGCTTCTTCATCCTTCATCCGCTGCTTCGGGGTTAAAACCGAAGCAAGTCTTTGGTGAAATACTGAATAATCCGTATTAAGAGTCACATTTTAGAGATATAATGCATTTTTCAAAGCAAGAGGCTTATTCTTAACTTTCAAGACAAGATTTATTCATCATTTAATTAATCTCGACCTACATTCAATTGATGGATGGATATTACTATTATGATATGTGCTTAATTAAGACGAATGTTGTATTGTATTAATTAGAAATTGTAGAGAAATAGTTTGTCTATTTTTGGCGATGAAGAATTGAATTTAATAAGATATTTCTTCTTTTTTTCTTTGTAAATTTTCTGATAAAAAAGATTAATTAAATTTGCCAAAAAATTTGTTTTTAAATTCTAAAAATTTACAAATTTTTACTGCTCTTATTTAATATTTTGGTAATTTAAAAAGTCTTCAATATAAAATTTTAACTTTTGAACAACAATTTTAATGTAATTCATTAACTTTTTTTAAATTGTGGATTAAAAAAAAAAAAAAACAAAATTATGATGTATTGATGAAAATATTTTTTATAAATTTGAAAATTTCAATTTAATTAATAATTTATAAATGATAAAAAAATTTTGATGAATAAATAAAGAAAAAAATTATTTATTTTAAAATATAAAAATCGAATTTTCTAAATTATTAATGAATAATTCTAAAATCAGGTTTTAGAAGAATAAAATAACTAAAAAATTAGTTAATAATTAAATAATTCAATTTTTTAAAAATAAAAAAATCAAAAAACTCGACTTTTATACAATTACCAAAACTTTTCACCAATAAATTCATATATGAGTAACTAAAAAAAAAGTTACATTAAATTTCTTTTACCTACAAATAAAACTAAAACTTTTCCACAAGCCGCGATTTTTCCAACAGATATTAACCCGACAGGTTTTATTAAATGGCAATAGAACTGTGGTTAACTGGAGCTGACCATTATTACCGCATTAGCTTGTGAATTTAAAAGGGTTTAAATCAACTGTCGAAGAGAAGTGATGAGTTTGAAGGGTCGTCATGTGGATAATTGAAAGTGCATTGGACGGCCGGCCTCTACTAACACCGATCAATACATATATTTATTTATATATGAATTTTCACCATATTCCATTGGATATAGAGTACGAAACATGCTATGTACTTCATACCACATACTACATACGATGAGTATAGTATCTATATACGAGTAGATATATTTATCGGATCGATGTTGTGTGTTATGTGTCTATACCACGTGCTCTTTGTTTCCTGTCCTCGTAGTCGCGCCAGTTGATGACAAAACAAAACTCATATCAAAACTTTCCGATAAAAAGCGAATCAGCCCGAATGTGAAAAAAAATTAGAGCTAGCTGCCCAAACACGATAGCACAGACGGAATTTAAGTAGCCGGTAACAATCAACAGCGGGGGTGTGAACACGAACATGAACATGAACACAGGAGTTATTAGAGACAGGAACTCGCCTTTATCTATATGTATAGACTGGATAGAAAATAGAAGCAGAAGCATGTGATAGAGGCGAGTCCAACAAAAGAGAGTTTCAATTGTCCGGGAGGGTTCTCGTTAGACTGTAATAACAATTTAATGAAGCTCCATTAACTCGGGGTGGATGAAAATTTGTACTTGTGTATACCAGACGCTTGTCAATTGTAGAGCTAAGCGGGACACACTAATTACGGGTAACTACTAACTGCTGAGAAAATTGGATTCCGGCGCTACACGTGATGTGTAGAAAGAGAGAGAGAGAGAGAGAGAGAGAGAGAGGAGGATTTACTTATTAAATTTCGAAAATAAAAGAAGAGAGAGAGAGAGAGAGAGAGAGAGAGAGGGAGTGATCAAAGTCCTGGACGGGGAATGTTTCTGCTGGTGCCGGACGGGGTTGCTTCTCTCCGAGAGAAAACAACACCTATTTCAAGCTATTCCTTCTCCGTCTTTCGTTGTTCATTGGTTTTTTACGGCGACTTCTCGTCTTTGAACAATGACTCAACGTTCCAGGATTTCGTGACCCGGAGTTGAATTAACTGCTCGCTGCCAGTCTCACTGCCGCTTTTTTCTTAACCGTTTTATTTCATTTCTACTTCCAACTATTTTTTTTTCTTCCTTCCTCTTTTCGCCCCAAATTTCTTTCTATTCATATACACGCCAATGAAAATTTTTTAATTCTTTAATTTGTAAGCAAAAATTATAAACTTTATTTTTTTATTCATTGTTGATGCGGCAGTAAGGATTTGAAATTTAATTTTTTAATACTTTTTACGGGATTAGAAATATTAAAATGATTTTTTAAATTTTAAAAATAAATTTTAATTCAATTATTTTTTTTAATACAATGCTAGCAACTATGTGACTTCCGGGACTTGTGAAATATAAATAAATAAAATTTTGCTTTATTAAATAATTATTTTTGTTAAATTACACTGTACTTTTTTAACTATTGACGTTTTTAAAAATATAAGCTCACCCTGATGTTACATTTATCAAGAGCTTTCATTTGAGTACCCACATGCATTTTCATATATTTTTCATATATACATATATATAATATATATAAATATATGAAAAATTGATGTGGGTACTCAAATAAAAGGTCTCGATGAGTGTAACATTAGGATGAGCTTATATCTTTCAAAATATCATTAGTTGACAAGATAGCAAAGTCAGTTCTTAATTATTGACATTTTTGAGGATATAAGCTCATCCCGATGTTACACTCATCAAGAGCTTTCATTTGAGTACCCACATGAATTTTTGATATATTTTTCATAATTATAATATATGAAATATAGTGTAAACCTTGTATAAAATGAGTAAGTCTAAGTATAATTATAATTATAATTTTTGGGTTTCTTAAATAATAATATTAATAAAATACATGTAATATTAAAGATTGTTAGCTATCATGCGCCATTCAGAATAACAATTGTATCTTTTTGTATCTCTGTTATTGGCCATCAGGCTGTTGAGATGTATATAAAGAAAATAAAATAAAAATAAAATAAAATAAAATATCTACATATATATAATATATATAAATATATGAAAAATTAATGTGGGTACTCAAATGAAAGGTTTTGATGAGTGTAACATCAGGATGAGCTTATATTTTTAAAAATGTCAACAGTTCACAAGATACAAGATCATTTTTTAATTATGCATCTAGAGATACAGCAATTTTTCAATGCAGCCTAAATACTTATTATAATAAGTTGACTATTGTTAAAAATGAAATGAAACTTTGAAAAGGTACTAATTCAAGTCAAGACCTTTGCAATGACACTAAATTTCACTAAAAAAATTTTTTTTTATCAATTAAAAATTTCAAACTAAAGATTGAATTTTTATAGAATAAAAAGCTTTGAATTGTCTTTTCTAACCACAAAATAAAAAGAAAAAAACAGCTTAATTATTTCTTCTATCTATTATCCGCAACCCTTATAAAAACCCACCTACACTCAAACAAATACAGTGAAGAGAGTTTGGGTATTCTTTATGAAAACTCAACCCACGTCTTCCTCAATTGTTGGTTCCAATTCTGTAGCTGGACTGTAAAGAAAACTTGGATGGCTGTACAGATTTAAAAAGACTTTCGGAATACATTATAGGATCGACGTCTAACATCCTCGGTTTCGCTGGACAGCTCTAAGATCTGGAGTTTCCAAAGTCCAAAGTGAATCGCAAAGTCTCCTTACAATACTGTCACGCTTAGCAAGAAAAGTTTAAGAAATGAAAAAGCAAACTGCCAGCCGGGATTTGTTGGTCAGAAAGCAAAGAGAGCTTTTGGTGAATCCTCTTCTGAGTAGCTTCAGCTTGAGCTCTGCCTCTGCCTCTGGATCCAGCGGCTTGTGGTCTCTAGTCCACAACTGGTCCAGAATTACCAAGATCCTCCCTTTGTTGTGCTCGATCAGCTCTGCCCGCGATCCTGCTGTCACCGTTGTTCGGCTTCAGGACAATGGCTTTCCCTTTGAGCGCGACGATATTGGATCAGACGGGTTGCTCCCAAGCTTCCCTTGGAAATTCACGTACGAAGCGTACATAGGAGGCCGGAGTTGTGAGGTGTCAGCGATACTATCCCCGGAGAAGGCCCATAATGTCACCGATAATGGAAACAGTGGTGACAGCGTTGGGGATCCTGGATAATGCTCATCGAGGACGGCTCGACGATAAATTCTCCAAATACAGACTACCATTCGCGTGTTATTTCTCATCCCTTATTCGCAGACCGCCAACTGCATATATTCGATATATCCTATATATAGCTTCCGTTACCACTGTCAGACACACGCTCCAAGCTCATTACTCTTGTCACAAGAGCACAATAACGATCGGTATAATTATTGTACAATAATCCTGACGTTAAATAATCATAAACAGTCGCAGTCGGTACTGCGCTGCCGATTTATTATTTAAATACAATAATAATTGCGTTTAACTCTCTCGGATTTCGTAACAGGCTTCATTAGTAAACTCGCTGTAGAATACTTTTTTTTTTTAGTGACATTGAGCTTTTAACTTATTACGTTCAATATTTCAAAGCAATTTAGTTTAAAAAAAATCCATAACATTGAAAAAAAAAATTTTTTTTATTAGTAAAGCAATTTACGCAAAATTTTGGACTAAATTCAAATCTAAAATTGAAAAATTAATTATATTATTATAAATATTTACTAACAACCTTGCAGTCACTATGTGACTGCCGTGACTTGTGAACTATAAATAAATGATTTTGCGTTATTAAATAATGACTTTTGCTAAATTGTACTGTACTTTGTTAACTATTGATGTTTTTAAAGATATAAGCTCATCCTGATGTTATACTCATCAAGAGCTTTTATTTGAGTACCCACATGCATTTTCATATATTTTTCATATATACATATATATATTTCATATAAATATATGAAAAATTGATGTGGGTACTCAAATGAAAGGTCTTAATGAGTGTAATATTGATATGAGCTTATATCTTCAAAAATATCATTAGTTGACAAGATAGAAAAGTCAGTTCTTAATTATTGACATTTTTAAAGATATAAGCTTATCCCGATGTTACACTTATCAAGAGCTTTCATTTGAGTACCCACATGCATTTTGATATATTTTTCATATATACATATATATAATATATATAAATATATGAAAAATTGATGTGGGTACTCAAATGAAAGGTCTTGATGAGTGTAACATCGGGATGAGCTTATATCTTTAAAAATGTCAATACTTCACAAGATACCAGGTCATTACTTAATTATGTATCTAGAGATACCATAAAAACTCATTTTATCATATAAATACACTGGCTATAACATTTTGCTTATTCTCTCAATAATATAGAGTAAGTTGAAATTCTTGTTATATTTTAGTGGTAAAATTGAAGCAATTTATTAAAATTCAATCACTCCGATAATTTTTGAGTTTAATTTTTTTTTATAATAAAATTCAGAATGTCGTTTAATTTTTTATTAAATATTATTTGTTTGATATCATCAATCATGAGTATAAGGTATCTATGTAACAAGTCACAAGCATCAATTACTTTAATTAATCGAAATACTCCAATTAGCCTTCTTTTTGAATTGAAGCACAAGCTTGCAGTAATGACAGATACATTGGTGCTGTTTGATTTATACTCGAAGTATTTTTTGTATATTAACTTTTAATCTGTCATGACTTGATAAATGGGTTTATTTATATTTATTAATTTATTAATGTAAAATATCAACCCAAAATATCAAACATAGTAAAATAAAAACAACATTTTTAAAACAAAAAATATTAAAAAATAAAACATTAGAATTTTTAAAGACTAATAAGCCCACATGTAGCATAATAATTACTCTCAGCTGAATCTCATATCAAGCCCATTAATAATTAAATATTAGGTTCACCATATTCATCAACCTCAGCAGTAGCTAGTACCTAACAACCCCTACGCGAGGAGAGCATAACATAACAATATTAATGGACATGAGCTTCAAAACAAAGTAATAACAATAACAATCCAGAATTGGGAATATAACAGTAACAGTATACAGCATGGGAAATACTCAGACTCGTGGAGGTAGTCTTGTTCATAAGCCCGCGTAGGTGGTGGGAAGCTCAAGCGGGGGTGAGAAACTCGAGGTATGCCTGCGCGGTTACACGCGTTCACGTCGTGTTTCTGTCAGTAACCGTTGGACTACCACCTTGGTGCGACCCGCGACGGATTTTACCGCCTCACCACGTTGTAGTTCGGACACACGCTCGGTGATACGTAAACAAAGTTTATTTTCGAATTTTTTACCACCAAAGGGACAAAAAGAGTCATTACCAATGAAGTAATTCCCCTTAAAAGTGGTCACGGTCCATCCAAGGGCTTCCGCAGATTTACCAGAAAAATGAATTTGCGTATCAGCTTGTTAATCTGGATGATCGTTGGTTTTATTGGGTTGAGTTTAACAGCCGAGTCGAGTCTTGCTGACGGTAAGTCCAATTATCTCCACATCTGCTATCAACACTGTCAACAAATTATTATTCCAGAAACTCTCAAGGTTTATTCAAATCAAATCTCCCGGAGATATCTTCATCCTTATCTTCCCACTATTTTCCACACTAGCCGGATTATTTATTCAGCTTTAAGCGTTCGAGCTAAAGTTTATACTCGGTGTGATTCCTCGCGTGACTTTCTTCTCAGATTATTCCCCATGAACATTATTTTTGCATGCTAGCACAAGCTAGTGATACCTGATAAGTGAGATGTGAAGAGCAAAGAGGAGTTAAATAATGAAGAATTGTTGAATTGCAAGCCCGTGATATATTTTGTCGGATATGATCACACGCAACGCTGAACTTTGCCAGATCACAGCTTTTTATTCGGATTTTTTGCTCTTCATTAATGCCCACTGTGATAGAGATAAATTAATGCCGTGTTCTCATTACACAAATTGCTCTTTTTTTTTTTTTAGGTAGATTTCATAGAAATCAATCTTTTGCATTGATCCTCATGTCGGAATTTTGTCGTAATATCTCTTAACTAGTTAAGTAAAGCTAAAAAATAACTTTAGTTAAAAAATTTATATATTTATGTAATATAACGCGGGATGTTGGCGCGATTGTGTCTACAGTTCTTGACGGATCTTGATGAAATTTGTTCCACATATTCTTTGGATAATAAACTTGAATGAGTTTGAATATGAGCGAAATCCATCAATAAGTTTAGAAATGGCAGCTCTTCAAAATTATCAAAATAGTGAAAATCACGTTTTCGGTGACTTCATTGATGTATAACTTTTGATTAAAATGAGATGGCTAATTTTTTATGAATTCATGTAAAAGCTCATGAAATTGCCTTTAATTTGACGTATACAATATGGACATTTTGATCATTTTTAGTTATTTTATCAAAGTTGAGTTCTATTGAACCATTTTCAGGCAATATGTAGTAAAACCAACTTATAAATGTTATTCTGTCGAGAATTCTCAACAGATCTTAATGAAATTTAGTATACAAATTCATTAGACAATTAGCTTGCAAGCGAAATCCTTCGATTAGTTCAAAAATAGTAACTCTTAAAAATGATCAAAATAGTAAAAATTACGTCTTCAGTGCAAAAAATTTCATTTTTTACTCTTCATTAATGCCCACTGTGATAGAGATAAATTAATGCCGTGTTCTCATTACACAAATGGCTCTTTTTTTTATTTTATATTTATTACATTTACTCCCACATTTTTAATTAAACAACATGGTAATACTCATCAGCAAATATTTAACATTTACTGGAGATAAATAATTAACTTTTGGTATCAATTATGTAATATGATATCGAAATTCTGCCCGACAACGAATCACGGGAATTAAATTACAAACCTATGCAAATAATTATATACAAATATATATGAAGATGTTTGGTATTATAATATTACATTCAGAAATTTGTTTGGTATTTATGAATTTAATATGACATTTATTAATTATTATTATTATAACGTAATAATCCAGACGGGAGATTGATTGAATTCAATTGAATTTTGATTAAAATTTATGCAATAATGATTGACGTTGCGGGATGAGGACAAATTAAAGTTATTCATGTTTTATGGTTATTCTATTACCGCATTTACTCGATAGAATATTTCTACGCTTGGAAAATTACTAAAAAAGGATGAAATTTTCTCTCTTATTACTATTTCAGAGACCAATAACATAACCGGGTTTAATTAATTTCTCTCAGGGATGTCATCCCACGCGGCGGATCTATTTGACGTCATATCAAACAAAAATGACGGACAAAGTGGACGTTGATCATTGGACCGCTCTATAAACTCCTGTAAATAATAAAAAAATAAAAAGTTCATTCTTTCTGTGTACTTTAGCGAACATAGATAAAATTCCTTTGAAAGGGGGCTTTTATTTTATAAAAATTCAAACCCGAGTTAACATGTATTATCCACGCAAAAGAAAACACACTGAATATATTTTATATTTACAAGACAGACGTCGGGATAGTCGTCAACTTCCCCGGGCAATATTCCCACGAAATGTCATACTCTCTTTTATTAACTGAGGTACAGAGGTAGAATATAAGCCCGGATATTCCTCGGAAATGATATAACTTTCTGAGGATCTACATACTCATGATCTGAAAAAAAATTATACATGTCGAACCGGTAAATTAGCTAAAAAAATTATTTTTCACAAGAGGCTGAATTATATTTTTTGTTAGTCATTATTGTATTATATTTTATTTTATTTATATTATTGTTCGCTGAGCAGATTCTTGCGAAGATAGATAACATAAAAGAAAGTTCTTTGCTAAACAACGTCAGTCGGCAAAAGTATTCGGTTTCTTCCCGCAGATGCTTTTCGCTGGCCAGTTTTGTTGGAAAAATACGTGCTCACTCCATCAATCTAAAAGTTGGAAGATAAAGAACAAATTTTTTGTTTACTTTCTTTTATAATAATAATAACAATAATAATAATTATGATAACAACTAACAATCTGCAGTCGCTATATAGCTGCAGAGAATTTTTAATTGTAAATATAAGAAATTTGCAAAATTATTCTTCCATATTTTCAATCACAATTTAGATAGTTTGGATTTTTCAAATAAATTTTTATAATTTTATTTTACAATAAATTATCAATAATTTAATTAAAAAATTTATAGAACTAAAAAAATTCTGAAAACTTGACAAAAAATTTCTAATAATACAAAATTTTCTTTATAAATATAAATATGCTCTTTAAAAAATGTTATTTTCATTTTTTTTAATCAAATTTCGTATCCAGGAAAATCATACGATAAAATCGGTTTTTTTTAGTGAAATTTAGTGTCATTGCAAAGGTCTTGACTTGAATTTGTACCTTCCCAAAGTTTCATTTCATTTTCACCGATAGTATAAATTTATTATAATAAGTATTTAGGCTGCATTCGAAAATGCTCTATCTCTAAATACTTAATTAAAAAATGATCTTTTATCTTGTGAAATATTGACATTTTTAATGATGTAAGCTCATTCCGATGTTACACTCATCGAGCCCTTTCACTTGAGTACCCGCATCAATTTTCATATATTTATATATGTTTCATATATGTATATATGAAAAATATATCAAAAATTCATGTGGGTACTCAAATGAAAGCTCTTGATGAGTGTAACATCGGGATGAGCTTATATCCTCAAAAATGTCAATAATTAAGAACTGACTTTGCTATCTTGTCAACTAATGATATTTTGAAAGATATAAGCTCATCCTAATGTTACACTCATCGAGACCTTTTATTTGAGTACCCACATCAATTTTTCATATATTTATATATATTATATATATGTATATATGAAAAATATATGAAAATGCATGTGGGTACTCAAATGAAAGCTCTTGATAAATGTAACATCAGGGTGAGCTTATATTTTTAAAAATGTCAATATTTAAGAAAGTACAGTGCAATTTCACAAAAATCATTATTTAATAAAGCAAAATTTTATTTTTTTTAGTTCACAAGTCACGGCAGTCACATAGTGACTGCAAGATTGCTAGTAATAAATATATCTATCGAAAAAAAAATGAAACCTTGAAAATGCACAAATTGAGGTCAAGACCTTAGAAGCTATAAAAAATCCCATTTTACCATCCAAATACCCCGAAGACAAAATTTTCCTTCTCTCTTTACACAAAATAAATAACAACAAACCCAAAAAATTAAAAATCCACATAAGCTTTCTACTCCCGAGTACTTATATAACTTATTACCCAGAATCTTTCATATCGAATCCCAGCTGATTAAAGTGGCTTTCACATAAAGCAGGGTAATAATCTAACAAAGTCGCGAGTGTACTTACTATACCTTCCACGATCACATATACATATACCAATGAAGCGTAACAATAACCAATGGGAGGTTTCTTGAGCATATTCTAAGCCCTCATTTGCATGTCATCCTTTGTAGCCCCCCATCTATATATTAACAATACCCGTCCTTTTAATTCCTCACAATAAATTTCCTCAGTTAATTACCCCGCGAATGGGATTTAATAATTACATTAAAGCTTACGGAGGCTCTGCACCAATTATTGCAACCTTCAATAAGCTCAGCGAGAATTATTTCATTTTTCCGCCGTCTCGTTCGTTTCATCTTTCATTTAATTCATTAAATATTCCTTTGACGTCGGATGTCGGGAGCAACAAGACAGTCGGAGGGTTAATTTAATATAACTCTTGTGTCTTCGTCCGTCGAGTCCTTAGCGGCGACAATGAAGCTCAAGCTTAAGATATTATAAGCAGATGCTTTTCGAATTAAACAGCTGGACTGGTGATATTAATATAAAGCAAGACATTGGATATATTTATGATAAAGTAAAAGAGAAAACCATCAGCTGAGTCACGAGTATCGTCCATTAGCTTTTAGCGCTGACGTTGCCGCTGGCATTGCACCCTCGTAATCCTCCTTGGTACTCGTTTCCCGTGTGTCCTCTATATCCTCCTATTGCCCGAGGGAATTCCTCTGTCAGAGAATCCTCTTCTCTCTCTCTCTCTCTCTCTCTCTCTCTGCGATACTGCCTCCACCCACCTCTGTCTTCGTCTGGATCCACCAGTATAATTTCCAGCAGGGCATCTACGCTTTGACCCGAGCCTAATCATTCGACAATTAGATTTGCATTGTTTGACAGCTGAACGTTAATTATCCGAGGCACTGGCGTGTTATTTGTCTCCTTCAGAGAGTCACTCACTCACTCGCTTGCTTGCTTGCTGGGTACTTGCTCATCCCGTCCTCTTTTTCTTTCTTGTTATCTTTTTACGCTCCTTTATCTCGGTATCAAGCTTTGTCTTCATAAATTCACGGTGTTATTTTACCTCCAGCTTCTGGCAGGTTAATTTTTTCGTCTTTCCGAGCGTGGTATGTGCTGTCTATGAAAAATATTTAAAAGTAGACGACTGCTTAGATGAAAAAAAAAAAAGAATAAAAATAAAAAATTCAACGGAGCCTTTGCTCTCAAAGTCTGGAGAGCTTGCTGCGCTTCTTTGTTGAAATATTTTTGGATTATTCGCGACTACCCGAGTCTTTTAAGGAGAGCGAAATTCCACCCGGCGATATTTTTATTGTAGAGAATATTAAAGCGATGAAGGCAACTACGGAATTGATGCTCGTCTTTTAACACGCTTTTATTAGAGTTGTATATTTATGGAGATAAATTTTTGATCGACATTTTTATAGACTTCTGATTTATTTTAGTGTTTCTAAACATATCTAAGATCAATGACAATACAGTTATTTATTTATTGTGTTTTAATATTCTGACGAGGATTATTTATAATAAAAATATTTAATAAATAATAAAAACTGGCAACCTTGCAGTCACTATGTGAACTATAAATAAATAAAATTTTGCTTTATTTAATAATGACTGTTAAATTGCACTGTACTTTCTTTAATGTTGACGTTTTTAAAGATATGAGCTCATCTCGATGTTACACTCATCAAAAGCTTTTATTTGAGTACCCACATGCATTTTTGATATATTTTGCATATATACATATATATAATATATATAAATATATTAAAAATTGATGTGGGTACTCAAATGAAAGGTTTTGATGAGTGTAACATCGGGATGATCTTATATCTTTAAAAATGTCAATATTTCACAAGATACAAGATAATTTCTTAATTATGCATCTAGAGATAGAGCATTTTTAAATACAGCCTAATTACTAATCCTAATATAAAATTGAGATGAAATGTATGTGGCATCAAACTATTCGTAACGTGATTGGTCGAATATATCATAAGCATGAAAATATATGCAAACTTTATAGTCAAGACGCGCGCTTGCGCGCGAAAATTAAATTCTAGTCATAATAAATAGACTATCGGTGAGAATGATATGAAACCTTGAAAAGACACAACTCCAGGTCAAAACTTTTTTAGTGATACCAAATTTAACCATAAAAACCCATTTTATCATATAAATACACTGGCCACAAAATTTTTTTTATTCTCTTAAAAATATGGATTATTAACAAAAAAATGATTTTATTGCAAAATAAAAAGTTAAATATTTTTTTAATAATTTTACATTTAAAAATATCTACCTATAAAATATTTACAGCCAATAAAATAATTTTCTTTTAATCACTCTTATTATTTAAAACTTATTAAAAATTATTTTCTGCTTTTAAATTTAAATTTTTATTAAAAATTAAAACAAGTCTTTAAATTTTCTAAACTATTATTTTATTACTTATTTTTAAATAAAAATTTGATCCTCGACAAGTAGCGAATAATGAAAACTGAAGTAAATGAAATTTTTCATACATAGTACGCTCGACGGTCGCTAGCTTATTAACGTCAACGAGTTACTTTTTTACACATTATTAAAGCTGGAAAGTACTTTTTTCGTCGGATAATACAATGACACTTGAGAGTCAGAGTCGAAGTCGGGAAGGGCGAAAAAGATAAGCAAGAAAATGTGGTGAAACTATGGCGCAGTCTTACGGTTAATTGCACTCTGCGTACATACTGATACTATATATATATATATATATTACGTACTATATACACTATATATGTCTATGTATATTAGTGTGTATGCATAAATGCGCTGGCAGCGGTACACTCTTTTGTTTTTCTTCCACTTTCTGGCTGTAGATTCGAGACGGTGCTTGAGTCATATTTCAGAGGCCCGCTGGAGCGATGAAACTGAATGGTGGATGCTGGATAGAGCCGTAATTATTATACTCTGGGAGTAATATAGTAAAATCCGTAGGTCTCTGTTTCTACTTAAACATTTTAGGTGGTGGCACAGTTACGAGTTACGATACTGAAGCCCATTTTACAAATGTTTTAAATACCAAGTCACATTATTCACTATTTAAATTTAAATAAATTATAATTATAAATTTAGATTATTTAAATGGAGTGCTAATGTAGGGAAATATCTCCAAAGTGGAAGATGTCGGGGATTAATTAGTATACCCGTGAATTCCATTAGTTTTTAAAAGGATAATATTTGCTAAAATAACTTTACATTAGAATATTATACTTTTCTACTTTTATTATTCTATTTTACAGTTTTAAAATATAATTCTAGAATGAAGTTTTTTTAAATTTCTTTTCTCGGAATTATTAACTTGAGTGGTTCTTATTTTAATGTTTTAATGGACATCCTTTTCAATGCAGTTTATTTTTATATTACATTCCTTTATTCACCAACTGTAAAAATAATTTGTATGTAAAATTTATCAACTAGAGTAAAAACTTTTTTTTTTTTAAAAAAAAGTTAAATAGAAATTACTTTTTTATTTTATTAAAAATTTTATTAAAGATTAATATAATCAGCAAAGTCAATTTAAAATATTTAAAAATAAATAAAAAAATTGCAACTAGTAAAATTAATAATAAAAAAATTAAAATTTTAGATTATAAAATAATTAAATAAAAGTATTTTAATTCTACGCTTAATAAAAATTTAAACATTGTTTTAAATATTCAAATATAAAAAAATAAAAAATTAAAACACTAAAATTAATAATCAAAACTTATTTCAATTTTTTAGATTACAATATCAACTATTCAAAAAAAAAGTACTCCAATTTCATGCTAAATAAAAAATTGAATATTTCCTCTCCGGTAACTTAATAACCACTGATTGCTTGAAACTTTTCCCGTGAATTAAAATATAATTTTAATTTAAATGCAAGTTAAAAAAAACTACAACTACAATTGTAATTAAAGCACTAAGCGTTAGTATCATCGTCAATGTCCATTGCATAACAGAGAGCCATCAGTTACGCAAATCATAGCTCTTAGCATTACGCAAAATTCTTGACGTAATTACCAGAGTGTGTGTCTGTGTGCATAAACGGAAAGAGGAAAACGTATCGAGTTAGTTAGCAATTACGCGGAAGTGTATCGCGGCCATTACATTACGTGGGTAGTATTTGAATTCCCAAGAGATAAATTTGTACGATCGGTATCGTAGAAGCGCCGCGAAATTATGCAATTCGAGTGATAGCTTGCGATAGCGCAGCCTCTGAAAGAGCTGGATTCGTCATTTACGATACAAGGATAAATCATCTCCATCTCATGCATAGAAGCTCTAATAATTCTTAAATTACATCGTTATCTGAAACTTACAGCGCCGCAGTAATATGGAGGCGGCAGAGCAGTAAAACTCCGAGCCCGTGTAATTGCGATGTAGTATCGTCGGAAATTACTTCGACTTGAGCTCGACGCTAAAAAATAGACAATAAAGTTTGTTATTGCAAACTGAATGAAATAACGTAACTAAGACCCCCGAGATGACATTTATGTTTTTATTCGGTTATTTATTTGGAGCTAAGGCTTGTTTAATGTTTAATTTCCGGCTGTTATCTTCTGTCTGACCACTTTCCAGTTTCCAGTTTCCACTTCACGCTGTCTATGTCATGTACTTCTACAATACACACTCCAGAGCAGAGGCACCGGTTGTCGGGAATTGTCGGGAATATCGCCAGTGCGAGAATAACATTCAACCAGTGGCCGGCAAGGGAGTGCTAGAAACAACTCAATACCCATATCTATATCTATACATTATCTGTACATCCTACATACCTATACTGATGTACAGTACTTCTGTAAATACACTTTAACACAATCTACAATATGCTACAGAGGTTTCCATTTTGTCCTCGCTTTTTCTTTGTTCTTTCATTTCTTCAGTGTTTTTCTCTACTTCTGTCTACCTACCGTTTCAAATTACAAGATCATTTTATATTTACACTTAATATTCTGCTCTTTCTTTTATTTATATTACATTATCAAATTAAATAATTAAATAATAAAAAAAAAAATAATATTAAGAATTACAAACTTGTCTTTCGAGACTAATTTAAAAGAAATTTTTTAATGCTATAAAAATTAACCACATATATCTTAATAATACTATATATAACCTGATATAGTCATTTATGTCCATACATAATTTTTTTATCAAAAGTAGTTCCAAAAATCTCCAATAGGAGGCGCATGGTCGCTCAATCGTCTCCCAACAAGAGAGTTAATTTTGAGGAGATAAGTTTTAAAGTAAAAAAATTTTTTTTACTTATTAATAACGATATAAAGCTTCTAATTGTAATTACAAATCTTACATTAATTTTATTTTCATCTAATTTCAAATCACATTTATAAATATAACTAATTGTTTTTTTATTATTTATTCTGACATGAAAATTAGCCCAATCAAAAAATTTTCCACGGATTTTGTTCGTGACCCAGCTTTAAAAATTCTTTTTTACCCTCTAACATTTAATTATGCTCAGAAAAAAAAACTTCAAGGTTAAGAAATTAGTTATCAGAAAAAATAAATAACCAAAGTGTGACAATGCATATTTTTTCTCGATTAGAGCTCGTTAGTCATCAAATTTTCTCGAATAAAGTATGTCACCAATTTCCTACCCTCTGTTGTCCATCAAAACACGATAAAGTTTTTATTACAAAAATATAATATTTATAAAATAATTCGTGGCTTCTAGTACTTTTGACCAGGCATATTTGCCCTAATAACATTCAAATTTCGAAACAAATAAAGTCATTAATTATTACCTACTCTACAAAAATATACCCTTTGAGGTAAATAAAAATAAGGTGATATTTGATCTCAATTTCAAAATAAATTTTTTAAATAAAACGATGTGTAAATAAATTAAACAAAATAATATTTTCCAACAAAATTAATTCAGTCGCAAATAATTAAATAAATTTTTTTAATTAAAAAAAAAAACATTTATTCTTTGGATTAAAATTTTTTAATCAAAAATCTATTTTAAAAATTGAATTAAAAGTAAGCACAGTAATTTATTTTCTTACTACGCTGGTCGAAAGTACGGGGTTTCTGTTGCGATTTCACTGCAGAAAGCCTGACATTTATGCCGTGGTCGAGTCGCGCATGCGCTTTACGACGGGGAGCCGAAAAAATGTATTCATGCACTGACAACGAGACACGAGGCGGCAGAAAGTCCGAAAGTCGGTAGTCGCGCTCACTCTATTACTTATGTTTACAAGCCTAACCTTCTTTGTGATTGTTATGAATGTATCTGTCTTGTTATGTGTCAATGATTTGAGGTTGAAACTGAGTTAATTACAGAAAATGAATATATTTATTTTAATGAAAATTAAAGTAGCAGTTATTTAATAAATTTTAGAATTTAAAAAAAAATAAATTAGTGCAAAAAAAATTAGAAAAAAAATTGACGTGTAGAAATTTTAAAAAATTAAAAATGCAATTTTTTAAAAACCATTTTTTTTTTTTTAATTTATTTGATAAAAAAAATTAAGAAATGATTAAGGTACTGCTAACTTTGTCATTTTATTTTAATGAAATAAGACTTGTTAAATATTTAAATTAAAAAAAAAAAAAAACGAGAAATATTCTTTATTCTGATTGATATTCTCAAATAAATAAATCCATTGGTGAACAAATAATTATTTGAAAAAATTTACAAACAGATTTTTGTCTTAATTTTTTTTTCTAGATATGTCTCGGCTTCGCCTCGGGCATATGGCGCGCAGTGCAGGAATCTCAAACTTTCTGCCCTTGTAGTGTAATATACTATTAAGCGCTGACCTTAAAACAATTAAAAATACCAAATAAAAGTTCGAATAACGAATTACGATAAAGTAAATGGACCCCGCGTTATATTATGAGCAACACTCTATCACTTTAAGGAAAGATCAAAGTGCCAATCCCAAAGTATGCGAACTATGGTGAGGTATATTGAAGCTCTCGGAGCCTCACCAAGCAAAGCACAGACCCAAAGCGAAGAGAGAAAGCCAGGCCGCAGGAATCTCTCAGTGATTTTACTTTCTTCTGAAAAGCCATCTCTTTAGCTTTCTTTAGCTTTTTCGGCTCTATAGCTTCAACTTCACGTTTCACTTTTCGCCCGGCTCATCTCAGCCCGAATTCCCGGTTTTCCGCAGATACTTTAACCCTCCGCTCTTCAAACTCATTCTGCAAACAGTGCACCGGCCACTTTGCCATAAAATGCTATATGCGCCGAATAGAACAATCGATAGAGAACGCTCTGGGATGAATAGAGTAACTCAATGCAGACTCAAGAGAAAGAACGTTTTAAATAAATTAAATAAATAAATAAATGAACAAAACGTAAGCGGAAAATAATATAATTGGCGATTATTCAGCGCTTAATCCATTACTACTTCTCTTTATATTTGTATTGGGCTCGATCCATGAATTTAAATCCCGCCTGGAAAATTTGAACTTTATATATATGGATAAAATATAAATATAAATTATTATTCACGTTATTGTTATTTTTGGATGTTATCCGCCGCTACATGCCACAGTATTGTTTACATTACCTACGTAATCATTGTTATTATTTTATGGAACGAAAATGATTCGTAAATGGCCGGAATGCATTATTCATGTCAGAAGAAATATTTCCACCCTGAAATATCATACAGAATAACAAAATTCTAGTGTATGCAGTTTAAATTAAAGTTTTAACAACTTTCGGGGGATTATAGCCTGGATTTTAAGTTGGTTATGACTGTGGTCGAGGCTTTTTTTATTAAGCCGCTTGGATATTACTAGTCGACGCAGAGTTCAATGTTTTTTTTTTTTTTATGTAGACAAATAATATGCAAGAATTATTTGCTTGAGAGTAAATTTTTTTTAAGTAAGAAAATTTTCTTGATTTAAACTTTTTTTTTGTTTTTTAATTTAACTGTTAATTAAAAAGAAAGATTTTAACATTAAATTAAACCAAATAAAAATGATTGATTAAAATTTTTTATATAAATTCAAAGTAATTAAATTGAACCAAAAAAATAATTAAAAAAAAATTTTTCTTACTACGCTGGTCGAAAGTACGGGTTCCCGCTGCGATTTCACTGCAGAAAGCCTCACATTTATGCCGTGGTCGAGTCGCGCATGCGCTCTACGACGGGGAGCCGAAAAAATGTATTCATGTACTGACAACGAGACACGAGGCGGCAGAAAGTCCGAAAGTCGGTAGTCGCGCTCACTCTATTACTTATGTATACAAGCCTAACGATGAATGTATCTGTTTTGTTATGTGTCAATGATTTTAAGTTGAAACTAAGTTAATTACAGAAAATGAATATTTATTTTAATGAAATGAGACTTGTTAAATATTTAAATTACAAATAAAAAAAAAATATATTTTATTCTGATAGATTTTCTCAAATAAATAAATAAATTCATTATTGAACAAGTAATCATTTTAAAAAATACACAAACAGATTTTTTTAAAAATTTTTTTTTTCTATGCATTTCACGATTATGAATTCATTTTTGTGTTTTTTTTTTTTTTTTATTTTTAATATCAGAATTAATTTATAATTTATTTAAAACTTTAAAATTATTGAATTAAATTAAAATCTTTTCTTAAAAGAAAGTAGTAATATGATAGATTATATATTAATATCTTTATTGACAGGTGTATTTGATGCCTGCCCCCCCGACCAGCAGCACTCGCTTCGCTCGTGCCGCAAATGTCGGGGGCAGGCAACAATTTTTTTCAACGCAATTTTAACGTACTTTCGACCGCATAGCAAGAAAAATAGTATACACTACATGGGCAGAAATTTGAGAGCCCTGAACTGCGTGCCATGATGCCCTCGGCTTCGCCTCGGGCACATGGCACGCAGTGCAGGAATCTCAACTTTCTGCCCTTGTAGTGTAATATACTATATTGTTCTTAATCAAACAAAAAATTCTCAAATTAAATAAAATTATCAAGCTAAAAAGAATTTATTAATTAAAAACTTTCAATAAAACATTAATAAAGTAATTTTTAAATATTTATGAAAAAAAAAGTTTCTGTTATAAAGCTTTAAAGTATTTTAAATAAAAGCAGTTTCTTCATCGAGAATTTATTTTATCGAGGCAAGTTAACTTTTTAATACGTGCAATTTATTTCTATTAATATTAAATAAACTATACATATTTAGTATTGCGGATGGGTAAAGACTAAGAAGGGTGGTATACAAGAAACGATGGCGAACGACAGCTCTGCGGTACATAGTAAATAGTAAATAGTAAATAGTACATAGAATTATATAGTGTACATATATAAATATATATAGTTGATGCAGTAGGTGCAACTATTGTTGTAGACGTGGAACGGGGATGTTCGAACGAACAGAACGGCAGCAACTTTAAACGGATGAGGTGCTCGTACGATAGTTCGGGTGATTACACACCGACGGATCAAATCGTGGGGAAGCGGCTGTATAGTTGCACAGTTGTATAGTTGTACGCAAGCTATGTAATTGCAATTAAAGATCGATCATGCTTCCGAGTCTCAACTCGGCTAACGAACCGTTTTCTTATACTTATTAAAACCAATTCTAGAATCTCGAGACTATTTTTTGCTCTAAGAAATTACGGAAGATTTTAATGAAGATAGATTGTATCTCGTGAACTATTGACATTTTTAAAGATATGAGCTCATCCCGATGTTACACTCATCGAGACCTTTCATTTGAGTACCCACATCAATTTTTCATATATTTTATATATATTTATATAT